>JAUELF010268739.1:0-20084 GCA_031471495.1 Clinocardium nuttallii | reverse complement strand
TCTTTGGGTGACCCTCTATCAGATTCCTTCAAACCATGTTGATTGGTTGAAAAACATGGCCGCCAGGGGGCAGGGCTTTTCGGAGATTTGGCTGTGGAGCGATACTTGCCCTCTTGGGCCTCTTATTTTAAATCGAAGTATGAGTATGGGAGTATGCCTGGCTAGGCGCCTGTCACTAGTGAAAGATCTTCGTTCCTGCTCGATAAATATAATGTCCATTAGTAAAGTATAGTGTTCAACTAAAAGCCACTAAGAACAACTAAAAGTTATTAGTGGCTTTTAGTAAGACCAAACTATTAAATCAATACCTAAGCTATTCTTACATGTAGGTGGTTTATTTGTAAAAATATTATTCAACTGATGTTATGAGACTAGAGGGAGTGCTCCTTATATAGATTGGAATAATACAAGAACAGGTTTTCCTAGACTCGCTGCAGAAAGTTGTGGGTTTCGATCCCGGCCAGGTGAATACCAAAGCCTTTGAAAATGGTAGTAATTGCTGCCGGGCTCCTTGTTGCTCTGGGTTGCGGGGTTAGCATTACGACTGACTGACTTGCTGGTTTTAGGTTAAATGGACCAGTAGTACTGGTAACTTACCTATGAAACGCCATGATATAAGTGGCGTAAAACATCAAATAATCAAAAATCAATCCCGGCCATATGGATAAATAAGCATACATTTCCGATATTTATGGGTTAAGTGTCAGCTAAATCCAGATATTCTAATCTTTCAAATCATTGCAGTTTATGAGATATACACCTGCCTTCTAAAAGAAATTGTGTAGAAAGTTTATTTCAATAGAAAAATAAAATAAAATGAATATTCTGTTTGCCGACTTCCTTCTTCCTACTTATAAAAGATATATTTCTTAACTGGTGCATACTAATTTCTTCAATGTTAAAACTTAACTAAACTTCAAAAGTGTATATAACAATGTTATATTCAAGGTTTTTTTTATAATACATTGAATAAAACCATTTGCAGGCCTCTGCTAAAATCTGTTGCAAATGTTGCATATGTTGTGTTAATTATGAGTTAAAGATTGCTTTCAAAACTTTAATTTAAATAGTGTTTAAATAAGAAAAATCAGATAAGTGATATCGCGTTATAAAATATGTTTTGCTTTACTTATCAATGTCAGATCGAATAGAAATTAAGACCATTCATCGTTATTATCCAAATATTCCTAACAAAACTGGTTTTTATCCTTGTCTAATTATTATAGGGGAAGTGCGTCTGTCTGGGTGCACGACCGGGGTCTAATGTGGTTAAAGGTGTTGGCCGAGACAACATAAAACGATATAATTACTCGGTTACTAGTACCTTATTCTATTGTTTCTTGCAAGGTTGAGGTCATTCCGATTTTATAAACAATTGGATGTACCACATAAGGGGTGAAACGTATGAGCGTCTGTACGTCCATCTAAGTCAAGGCCCAGAAAATGTTAATGATCAATAGAATTTGAATCCGTCTCCAGACGTTCCTGAAAATATTACAGCTTATCAGCGGTCAGTTGACTAATTGTTTAGTGTCTTATGCCACTTTCAACATGTTTTCAGATATACCACGGTGTTTGCTGGGTGAGTTACCAGTCCGCTTATCCTGACACAAGCCAGTCAGCTGTCAATGCCCCATAACACTGAGTGCAAGGAATGCAGTCATTATTACCATATTTTTCGTCTTTGGTATGACCCGACAGGGAATTGAACCTTAACCTCCCAAAACCAAGGCGGTTACCAGCAGTCAGAGTCACCTGCTCCCGAAAATGGAGAGATAACTGTTCGTTTCTCGAAACATCTCAATGAAGATGGGTGCTTTCAAAATTATGCCAATATGATAGAATCCCAGAAGGGACTGTATTCATTATTAGCAAAGCGTGCAATTTTAGTGGACAACGGTGGTGAACCAAGGAACCTAATTGGAGTTGTGATTGAATGTGATCACCGCGATATGACTGAACAATTAAGAGGCATAAGAGGGCCGGTATCGCTTAACTATATAAGGCCAAAATTAAATCGCTATAGCCTTAAAAGGCAAAAATGCCCTGCCCCCTGCGGCCATCATTTTCGACCAATCAACATAGCTGGAAGGATTCAGATAGAGGGTCACTTAGGGATCGTTTCTACAAAATTATTTAAGTTTTCACTACAGCCATAAAAGGCAAAACAGCTCAACCCTGTGGTGGCCATGTTTTATGACCAATCTGAAGAGGGTCACCAAAGCATGATTTCCACCAACGATCAGGTGGGAGTTTTTTTTATTTTCGTTGTCATTGAAACCGCATTTCTGCAGTGTCAGATCAAAAATATTTGAAGGACATTGAGAGGATGCTTGATATGAAGTTTCATTGCAATTGACCCCCTGCTTATAGAGGATAAAACGTTTAAGCACACACGGAAGCATGCAAGCACAACAGACAATTTTCCATGACATAAGCCTTACTGGCTTTGATCCAGTGGAGCTAAAAATTGATGAAAACAGCGTTAAACCCCAATCAAACAATGTTTGCTTTACTGCTGCAATAACATTAACCCTTTCCAACATATAGATGCTTTCTGACGCATCTGCAGCAGATGACTTTTGAAAACTTGAGACAAAAGAAGAAATTGCTCAAAACAAGCAATTTCTTTTTTTTATCACAATGTTTTCAACATTATTCAACTTTTAAAGTTTCATTTATAGAAGTTAACATAATTTTTATTTAGATGTTTTCAAAGTTGTCTGCTTGGAATGTGGAAAAGGGTTAAACGGATCCATAAGTCAAGGAACTGAAGACATAGAGAATCACAGGGAACGTGTCTAAAAATCTGAACATCAAATCAGGTAACATGTACAAACCCTTCTTTTTCAGGTACCGGTATTATGTATATTCCCACAGTGATCAGATATTACAAATAATGCCTGAAATTTTCAGGAATTAAACACAATTCCTGTAACATACATAAATAATGTCAACTCAATATTGTAAATTTTACATTTAATCATTCCTTCTCTTCATTTAATATGTATAAAAGAATGTCTTATAACAGTTATAACACAATATCATTTAGGAACTTGTTTTTACAGTCAATTAGCATTTCAGAACGCTTCCTCTAAATAAATCCTGTGAAACTCACGTAGTGGATTAGCACCAATAGAATTTAGTAAATTAAACAAGAGGGCCATGATGGCCCTGGATTGCTCACCTGATTTTTTCTATCTTCACTTTAGCCATATGAGCTCCGCCCCCTGGCGGTTGTAGTTTCCGACCAATCCACTTGGTTTGAAGGAACATTTCTACAAAATTATTTGAAAATTGGCCCGACACTTTTGGAGGAGAAGATTTTTTTCTAAGTTTTCGCAATAACCATATACAGCAAAATAGCCCCGCGCCCTGGCAACCATGTTTTTTGACCAATCAACATGGCTTGTAGGAATCTGATAGATGGTCACCCAAGGAACATTTCTACAAAATTATTTGAAAATCGGCCTAACACTTTTGGAGAAGATTTTTTAAGTTTTCACTATAGCCATATAAAGCAAAATAGCACCTCCCCCCCTGGCGGCCATGTTTTTCGACCAATCAACATGGCTTCAGGAATCTGATAGAGGGTCATCCAATTAATATTTCTACAAAATAATTTGAAAATCTGCCAACCAGTTTTGAAAAAGAAGAATTTTGAAGTTTTTTTCATTTTGTTGCCATGGAAACCAGAATTCTGCATGGATCCCAAGAAGAAATTTGAAGGAATTCTGGTGAGGTCATTGTGAGGATGCTTCCTGTGAAGTTTCATCGAAATTGACCCACTGGTTACTGAGGAGAAGATGTTGATGCACGACGGATGACGCACGCCGGACAAAAGGCGATCACAATAACTCACCTTGAGCACTTTGTGCTCAGGTGAGCTGAAAAGATTATCTTGTAATGTGATAGTGGACTTCAAATGATTTAAGAACCAATCCACTGATTATCATACGCCGCTCTGTCGTTACTTTTCCTGGATATTATATATCTAGGTTCCAAAGATCGGAGGTCAGATCATGTGACTGGTCATCGTTCACTCCTATGATTCTCAATGGATTGGTTCCAACATAATTGATATCAAACATCACCTTACAGGAAAGTCTTTTTTATTTTACCTTTTAAACACTCAAACATTCAATAATAACCCAAGCTATATATACTTTCCTAACTGTTGTGCCAAATCTGCCAAAGTTGTGTACGCAAGTTGGTATATCGCTTCCTTATATTAAAATGTGTTCCTTATGCGAATAGTGGAAATACGTTGTTTGATTTGTGAATTTCAGATGAATATATAAACTTGAATACTGTCAGACTGATTTGTAGTATTGTAGACTTTTGGCTATATTGACACCTTTCAGAACATCATGCTTTTTTCAAAAACTGAAAATAAAACACATTAACTGCAGGATAACTGTGACATTTGATCTCATAGCTCAAAAGGAAATGTGGGACGTTCTGGCGGGTGAGACAGACATTGGCATGTTTGATAGCCAGTTATATCAAGACAAATTTCTATTTTATAAAAAACTATTTTATTATAAATATATCACTTTATCATAAGTTAGAAGTCTTTTCATGATATGTTTTAAAAAATAATGAAATATTAGCATTTTATTTTGTATGCTATGCTTTATTTCACAATTCTAAATAGAAAACAGAATGACACAAAAGACAACCCAACCCTGTCAGAGTAAAAAAAGCAAAAAATAATAGTGTTACCAGTGGGATTACAGAAGACAGTGTTTGTGCGTATGCAGCAGATGGTATTTGAAAACAGTGTTGGTAATAGAGAAATCCTTTGTTATGAGCTTTTTCTCCTTTTCCTACAATGTCTTTCTCCAATCTGTTGCAATGTTTTATCAACCATGCTGCAGACTGTACAGATAGTGTCATCATTGCTCTTCTATACCATTTAGTTAACCCTTTCCCTCATATAGACGCTTTCTGGCGCCTCGGCAGCAGATGGCTTTTTGAAAACATAGTGACAAAAGGAGAAATTGCACAAATGGCAATTTCTCCTTTTGCCACAATATTTTCCACTTTTAGTCATAGGTTATCCATTCAATTTAAGAGATTTTCGACAAAATATGTTCAAAGTCGTCTGCTGCAGAATTGTCATATGAGGGAAAGGGTTAATTGTTCATGTTTGCAAAAAAAACCTATTATGATAATCACAGTAATAAATACTATAAATGAATGATAAATTCATTTATTATCACATACAATTAAAGAAAGCATAAAATGTATCCCCCGACATCTAATCTACATGTAATTGTTTTGTATTCTTTTTACTGTTTTAAGAGAACATCAAAGTAGGTTGAATTAAAAATGTGTTCAAAAAGGTTTTCTTGTTTTAAAATGGGGTATATTTTCATTTAATTTACTTAATTAAATTTTCTAATCCAGATATTCTAGTTTCAGTGTTTGCAAAGGCTGAACAAGATATTCTAGTATCAGTGTATGCAAAAGCTGAACAAGATATTCTAGTCTCAGTGTTTGCAAAGGCTGAACAAGATATTCTAGTCTCAGTGTATGCAAAGGCTGAACAAGATATTCTAGTTTCAATGTATGCAAAGGCTGAACAAGATGTTTTAAGTCTCAGTGGATGCACAGACTGAACAAGATGTTTTAAGTTCTCAGTAGATGCACAGACTGAACAACATATTTTAGTCTAAATATGATGCACAGACTGAACAACATATTTTAGTCTAAATATGATGCACAGACTGAACAACATGAGCTTTTAAATGCCATGTTTGTTCCAAAAGCCTTTACCAAACATTTAAAAAACATTTATTTGTGCTTAAAACGAATATCACATTTCTGTTAAAGGAAAGTTTTCTAACTCTGCTGTTGTCTCAGTTCTAGTTAAAGTTTCATTTTTGTTTTTGAGATTGTCAGTTTCTTTGTCGATTGTTTCAAGAGATCGGGTCATTAGCTTGTTGAAATCTTCAGATCTGTCTGCATATACATGGTGGCCTGCACCTTTAATTACCTGTAAAAAAACACGAGTAAATAATAACTCACTTTCAACTTTCCAACTTATAGACTCATTTTGATGTATCTGCAGCAAATGAATTTTGAAAAAATTGTTATAAAAGGAGAAATAGTAGCATGCTCATTAATGGAAAAGTGATATTTCTTATGTCATTGATATGTGTGTCATAACTGGGACATTTGGGATACACATCTAATTAAACAAAATTTACGTACATTTTATTTATTAAATTTTAATAATGATGACAACCGGTTAAGCTTCGCTGTCAATGTTCACCTACTCATGTGTTTCCTAGTTTTCTCACACCAGTACTCCATACAATAATCTTTCCCAAGTAACTGGCTGCTTTTTCACATACACTTAGCCCATTGGTGAAAGACAAATGACGCATGTTGCATTGACCTTTGTCAAACGTCAGAAAGAAAATTGGCCGAGCTGGGATTCAAACTCATGACCCCTGGATTGACACCCCGCGTCACTACCGACTGAGCTACCGGGGCTCGGCTCTGACCAATCAAATTCAATATTCAGGGAGTAATCTAATAAGAACGGGGCTACATAAATAGTGTCTTTTGATTGGTTAATGTAAATTAGACCCAATTCGATTTTGCTTGGATTGAGTGAATAGGCGATTCTGACAATTTAAGGCGACAACTACGCTCAAGTTTTTAACCCTCGCGAGAGCCCACTGTGTACTCAAAAGAAGCATGATCCAGTTCCTTTAATATAGGGTTTTAATACAATAATAATTATCTTATTAAAAACATTATTAGGCAAAGAATTATTCACTTCTTCATACCAATGGTTTTATGCAAAATAGTAGTAAAAACAACTTGTATTGAGATGTAGTTACATACGTTTTGCATGAAGCCCACTGAATTGACTGATAACAAAAGGTGTACCTGTACATCAACATAGCAATCATTCCTGAGATATTTGGTCTGATAACCAGCCTCTTTGTCCATCCATGTTCGGGAACCATAGACAAATGTAATTGGTAATCTTTTATCGATATCTGCTATTCGCTGAATCATGGGGCGTTGAGCCCATCCTAGTTTCATTGAAAGGGTGCGAAATGCTGTTTCACCACTGAAATTAGTAATAATTTATCAACATCATTAGCACAGTTGTATTTTGCATTGTCTTTTAAATTTTTTTAAAGCGGAAATCCATCGCCTGTGAGATGGTATAGTAGTAAATGTATTACAGCTAAAGGAACCTTCCCGTGAAGATTGGTTGGTATCGGTCCAGTGATTTAGAAGGAGATGTGGTTTGAAGCCAAAAGTTTGTTTAACCCCTTAACTGATGCTCCTGGTGGCTATGAGTTTCAATCAATTAATATAGCATACAAATTATGTAGCGGGTCACTGAAGGAACATTCTTTCAATTAATTCTTGAAATAAGACAAGCACTTTCATAAGAATGGTATTACAAGTTATGTCATTGGGCCCCTTTTGTGATTCCATATTGCCACCTTGTTTTTCAACCAATCATTATTATCAACTAAATTATCTTGAAATCAGATAAGCAGATGCAGAAGAGAAGAAGTTAAAAGTTTGGACATTTCCCCTTTTCTGATGCCAGTGGAGCTAAAAATCACGACATGAGATGTACAAGATTGACTTTGCTGTACTTCCAAGCTGTGGTATTACTTTTACATAGAAACAACAACAGGACCCTTTTCATCTGACATTGCTCCAAAACAGTATACTTTCTCTCATAGGACAATTCTGCAGAGATTTTTTATTTTTTGACAAAATATTTTCAAAGTCGTCTGCTGCAGAATTGTCGTATTAGGGAAAGGGTTAAACATGATTTGGTTACCAGGAAACACTGTACTTTAGAAGTATACATATCAAGTTATCACTATCAAAGCTTTTAAACATGATTTGGTTACCAGGAAACATTTTGTTATCAGACTCAAATGCAAACTGTCTTACCTCGGTGTCTGTGCATTACAGTGGTATATATAATCCAACATAGTGTCATCTTCAAACAAGGGAGAGAACTTTTCTTGTAAATCTGGTCGAAACCGCTTAACTAACCCAGGACCTGAAGTGAACAAACAGAAGAGTGTTGTACATGAAAGGCTCAACTTAGTACCATTGCACTGCATGATAAGGTGTTCATAAACAATACTCTTTAACCCTTTCCCTAAAATAGACGCTTTCTCACACATCTGCAACATCTATGCTTTATGAAAAGATAGTGACAAAAGAAGAAATTGCACAAAACAAGCAATTTCTCCTTTTGCCACAATGTTTTCCACTTTTAGTCATAGGTTATCCAATCAATTATAGAGATTTACTATATTTTGACAACATATGTTCAAAATCGTCTGCTGCTGAAATGTCGTATGAGGGAAAGGGTTAATTCAATCAAGTTTAAAGCTCTCAATAAGTAGCAATTTTCATGTTATAAAATACTTATTTGACCTTGTAAGATATTACTCAAAAGAATCCTCTCAGTGAGACAGTTCCATTGATTATCCACAACATAAGTTTAAATGAATGGTAAGAAATTAATCCTGGAAGAAAGACCCGCTCTAACCCATCCATATCTAAAGTCCTCTGACCAACAAACATCAAAATAGAAACTGTGAAATAATAGAATAAAATCATTTTTAACAAAACATTACAAGAAACATTATTAACAAAAGATGAACTGGTTTTAATTATTTCTACCTAAAACTACAAGTTTCATCTATACATGCAAGTATATATGGGCCACCCTAAGACATATGAAAAAAAATCTTCAAAAGATTTTAAAAGTTTTATGACACTTCTGATCAGAGTATCAACGTGTGTGCGTTGCAATACTCTAACCAAGAAGCTTTACCCTTTCCCAGATACCACAAGTCACAAGCAAAGGACTTTGAATACAACATTGGCAAAAATATGGAAACATTCTATAAATGAAAGTATAATTATTAGTTGAATTAGTTGAAAACATTTTAGGATAAAGATAAATTGTTCATTCTGAGCATTTTCTTTGTATGCCTTAATAATTTATAAAAACATCTGCTGCAAATGGGAAAGTGTTTAATTATGTTTTTAAGATTTATAAACACTTATTAGACTGAGTAATGTGACACTGATCTGGATATTTCCCTGAAACATGGTTTTTGAAGGTTATTTTTATATATCATAGGTGGCCCCCTCAATAATACTACAGCCTAACAGAGGAATCTGAAGGTGTCATTTTAATTCACTTTATACTTCTGCAAATTACTTTTCCATTGTTTTAATTGATTAAGAGTTAACACACATTATAATTGATCTTTGTGTAAAATAAAAGTAAAAGCTGATAAAAGTCATGGTAAGTCGATCCTGGATTGTTTAAAACTTTAGTTGCATTAAAGCTTTGTCCATCCAAACAAATACATGCAAATTACTTTTCAATTGTTGAATCTGACCATTTATTGTCTATAAGAGTTTTCTCAAGCAAGAGCTGTCCAAAGCGAGACTATACCCCATAAAGGGAGCTTGTTCTTTAGGTTCTGGTGACCTTGATCAGATGACTCTGGGTCAAGGTCATGACATAAGTGACCTTTTTGCTAATATCTTGGGGTTGTAAAATAATAGCTCAAACATGAAAAAAGACATACAGACATTACTTATTCCTATATATATCCAACAAAATTTGTTAAAGGGCGACTTATAATTTGAGATGATTTATTATTAATTATACAAATCAAACAATGTTGATAAAAATCAGACATGTCAGCTTAACCTTGACTGCTTTCTCACGTTACAATGAATCTTAAGCAGATGACTTTGAAAACAATTAGGCTGATGAAATATGATTAGAATCTCTGTAAATAATAGTATAATTATTCAAAAATAGAGTTGAAAACATTTCTCCTTTTGCCACAATGTTTTCAAAAGTCCTCTGCTGCAGATGAGTCAAAAGGCGTCTCGCAGGTAGGAAAGGGTTAATTTACACCAATCTTTGGTATTGAACAAATCTACTAAATGGAAAAAAGAGTTATTGAGTCAAGAATGAAGGTCAGAATAGAACATGCAGTATAATAACTTAGATCTAAGTTCCTAATTCTCGTTATTATTTATGGTGTGATCTTAAAACTAGAATTCAGTGAAATCAGATTGCTAAAAATGAACTGGTTTTGCAATGGTTTATGTTTCTTGAAACACAGTTAATATCATAGTATTATAAATACATCTATAATGCTTCAACAAAAATAGATTAGTTATGTATCATGTTTAACAAATTTGAGGTATAGTAAAGAACTTAAATGCAATAAAAATTTAACATTCAAAACTGATTAAACAAATTTGTTCTGGTAATACATACATGTTACTCTCAAATACCAGGATGTTTATATTGTCTGGCTCAAACTTTTTACCTCTTAATGTTATAACTGTTGCCACATACAACAAATCTGATGACAACTTTTACAATACTTGTTAATCAATGTCTGCTTAATTGCAACAATGTATTCCAAATTATTCTGATATGTCAAATGTGTGTTTGAGCTAGGATTAAGATGTTAAGTTTTGGCTGACTTATGTTAGACTACGGCTTCAGTAATTTGATAAAATTACATAAAATGTTCTAGTCTTGAAAGTTAAATAATATTATTACAAGCATATTTTGTCAAAGCAGAATATCTCAATTAACAGTACTGTATAAATCATCACAGATCTTTCATTAAAAGAAGAAACTTTGATTAGTATGCTAAAAGTGTCTGACTTTAAATGAATGAAAAAGGAAACAGTTCTGTTAAACAAGTCACTGAATAGTACGTATGTAAGTAACAGTTAGCAGAGCTCTAAATAAGGAGCATTCATGTTCTAAAATGCTTATTTAAACCCTCTAACCCTATGTTGTTGGTATTCAAAAGTAGGGTCACAGTGAGTATCTACAACATAGGGTTTAGCCAAGTCATAAGGGGGGTATTGTTGGGGGAAGACCATGCAGTTTACTCCTCCTTATCTAGACCTCTAAGCATGGCAAGAACTTCAAAAATACCCTGTCAGTACAGAAGCTTATAATCTAAATGGCACATACATTCAGATTTAACCCTTTCCCACATACAACATTTCTGCAGCAGAAGACAATGAAAACATAGTGACAAACACCTGAAAAAAAATCCAAAAAAGATAGCTTAATTGATGAATAAAGTTGAAATCATTGTGGCCATTATTTTTTCAAAAGTCGTCTGCTGCTATTTTGTCAAAATGTGACTGCAGGTCACAGAAAGGGTTTAAAGTGTTTCCCACTGTGTATGGATTCTTAAACCATTAAGTGACCTTGACCATCAAAAGTTTGAAAATGAGCATCATCTCAAAATAATGCCCTCTAAGCATGGACCAAGTTTTGAAATTTAGCCCTTTAATTCCCACATACATCAAAACTCCTGCAAAGGATGTTGGAAACTCATAGGCAAACATCTGGAATATCTCTAAAAATTGAAGTATAATCATTAAATAGAGTTGAAAACATTGTGTCAAAAGCAGAAATTGCTCATTTTGAGAATTCAATTATTTACAAGTTATCCATAATTCAGAAAGTCCTGATTTTCTTCTCTATATTTAACCTTGACCTGGCAGTCAAAAGGGCTTGACCTTGCAGTCAAAAGGCCTTGACCTTGCAGAAAAAAGGATTTCTTTTGCCTAACTGTCTGAGCTTTATAAACACAATGTCTCATGATACCCATCAGATATTTAACCTTAAAGTCAACAACAACAACAATATCAGTGGAATGATGTTTTTTATTTTTTAATGACTTGCAGAATGTAAGGAAGAGATTTGAAGAGATGTGATGCTTGTAAAATGTGATGCTTGTAAAATGTGACGAAAGAAAAAGCGGAAAAGGTTAAAAACATAGCAGGCTTAATTTGAATGATAATGGCATGTTTGATCTTTATTGTAAATAGCATATTAATTTTAATCTATTAAATCAAAACAGCAAGTTTAACCATAATTATTATTGCATGTTCTTATAATGGCATGTTTAATTCTAAGAAGTAGTAATCTTTTTTTTTTTAAATTGCATGTTTAAAAGATATGAAAATGGCATGTATAGTTTTGAATTTTTTTTTATTTTTTTATATAGAAAAAATACATGTTTGATCTGAATGGTAATGGCATTATTAAAAAAAATAATGGCATGTTTAATCAAAATGATAGTTGAATGTTTAACCATTTATGACGAATGACATGTTTCATTGTCACAATTATGGCATGTTTAATCTTGAATGATGTAAATGGCATGTTCTTAGTGACAAATCATGCTGTTACAGAACATTTCAAATAAAATAAACCTCAGATTCCAGACTGTTAGATAATGATGGCCTTTATGATGATGATGTCTACTTACTATGATGCCCATGGTCATGGCGACCAGGGCTAGGGGCTCGTCCATGTGTTGGGACTTTTAAATGATCTAATGTACAAATTTTAAAAATGAAATTTAATATAAAGTAATTATAAACACACAGCTCTAGGTAAGACCAGTATTTTACATCCCAAAATCCTTATATGACCCGCAAACCCTATGTTGTGGGAATTATCTCATTGAGACGATTCTTTTGAGTACCAACAATGTAGGGTTTAGCAGAGTTATACAAGAGATATAAGATCAGTTAACTCCTCCTTATCTTATCCTCTGCTAACCGAATGTGAAAAGCATGATCGTGGTCATTACTAGAATTGGTATGCATGCTTCAAATTAAACCTTTTGTCCTGTTCTCGACAACTTTTGACGCCTCTGTAGGCAACAACCTTGGGAACCAATGAAGACCTTTGAATCAGTGTGTTACGTTCAAATACAACCCCAGGTAAATTGTTAATACATGTATATACATGTATAAGAGAAATTCCCTCTTTTTCTTAAATGGGCTCACAAGTTGAATGCTACTGAGGCATGAAAAGTTGCCTAGAACTAAAAAGGTTCATCAACTGAATATATAAGGTAAGACTTCAAATAAAGATTCAATTTTGATTTGATTCTAAGCGAATCTCCTTAAATTTCTCTTAATCTGTTCTTTTTCAATTTTTGTTACTGTCTTTTTTGTTTGAAAGAAAACAAACATGCCAAAAAAAGACATAAAAGGATGGATTTCTTTTTGGAAAATACAAATCAATTGATATTACCCCGAGCCCCAACAAATGCATAGCAATTCTCGAATGTCAATTAAACAAGCACACTTAATGACGTCTACTGTTTTGACAAAACATGGAACAGAAAACACACAAATACAACAAAGATGTTTATATATTAGAAGCATTTTGAACTGAACAGATGAATGGTTTTGTTTCCTCTTCTTAAATTTTTTAGATAGAAGAAGAAATGGGGGCTTATTTTGTTTTAAATTCATACAATATGTAAACAGTATTAAGTATGTTCATGTTGGCGCCATAAAACCATTTCCCACATACAACAAAGCTGCAACAAATGGCTTTGAAAACATTCTAAGGCAAAGATTTGGAAACTCTCTATAAATGAAAGCTCAATTACTGGTTTGCCACATTTTTTCCAAAAAACATCTGTATATAAGAAAGGGTAAATTAACCATCTGTCCAATTCTAGTATATGGTACTATAATTATTGTAAACATTACAGTCTATATTTTTCACAACCCAGGATTAACCCACTCTATCTGATGCACCCTCAAATTTTAGATTCTTTCAAATTGAAAACATGAAAACAACCTTCAAGCAAAAGAGTTTGGACCACATTGGTGGCATGAAACAGAATCAGCCCCATCAGACAGTTCTAGACAAGGGGCGTTTTTCATGTTCTTCAATTTTTATTTGACACAGAAACCATATGTTGTGGGTACTCATAAGAAGTCCTCTCAGACTATCATTTTGAGTACCCACTACAAAGGGTTTGATTTAACCCTTTCCTCATACAAAAATTCCGCAGCAAATGACGACTTTAAACATATTTTGTCAAAACATAGAAAATCTCTATAATTCAATGGACTAAAAGTGGAAAACATTGTGGCAAAAGGAGAAATTGCACGTTTTGTCCAATTTCTTCTTTTGTCACTATGTTTTCAAAAAGCTGTCTGCAGAGGCGTCAACACGCGATTATATGAGGGAAAGGGTTAAAGAAGGTATTGTTCATTGTCACGAGTGTCTATCCATGATCTATTCTTAGATTAATACTGATTTTGATATGTGTATGTATGTATATGTATACACGTGTGTATATGTATACACGTATGTATATGTAATTATGTATACATGTAATTTATGTATACATGTAATTATGTATACATGCATGTTTATGGGTGTGTTAATACTCGTATATGTGTTACTTACAATACATTCTTGAGATGGTTCCCAAGCCCGAGATAGTTCCCAAGCCCGAGACAAGTAACAAAAACAAAAAAACAATAGCATATCACATAAACGATTTATAATGAGCCAGGGAAAATACTCGCGGGATATAAAACATGCGTATATCGCCTACTAAAACATCACAAATATGTGCTCCACGCGTTCAGCTTTTCACTGTAAATTAGATGTGTGTACTTTCGACTGGGAATTCCTGACAACCGCGATTAACCAAGTTTTGTTTAACGAAACAAGTATTTTATTTACAACATAGTTCACTCATGCAAAGCGCAATCGATTCGTGATTCACGTGAGATAACCGAACCGGAGGGAAACAATGTCACTTTGTTTATAAATTCGCTGGGATAGTAAGGAGAAGAGGAATAAGTTTCACTTTGCTCAAGCATGGCATTGAACGAACGACTATCGGAGGCTTCGACGATTTTAAAAGTTTACACCGCTATTATGATATTTGCGTTGTTGATGCATTTGGTGGGTTATTTAACTGTTGCTTGGACGGTCAGTCATACGCAAGTTTTCACATTCAGTATGGGACTTTGGACTTCGTGTATGGATTTAATTAGAAACCAGGAACCGCTTTGTGCTAAGACAGAGATCGACCCATCAAGCAGTAAGTAGTTATGTTTTTACTTATCATTTTACTCGAAAGTATTTATCTGATACTGTCCGTTGTGAGAGGATGTAGGTATGTTTTATGTTGATGTTCATTGTATTTGGATAACAATATTTAATTTTATCGTGCGTATTCCATATAAATATACCACAGACTATTTTTTGGACAATACATGTACCCGACAACAATATACCTTTTTCTGAAATAAATAAAGTTCGCTTGAGTATTGCAATGTAATAAAACTGTATCTTATGACATCTCCATTTTGCCACCAAATGAATTATATGTATATTTTATTTCCCATATGCAACAAAGCAAATTGAAATCGACTATTTAAACTGTTGGAAATCTCCATTTTTAAGTTTAAAAAGTGTTAAACATATAATGGTAAAAGCAGAAACTGCTCATTATAAGCAGTTATGGTTTTGCCCAGTCGCTGGGGGTCATGGTTGTGTGTCAATGTATAAGGCGTATTTTCCTGCCTAGTACTGGTTTGTTAACACATGGATCATGAATAAGTGAACTGTCGTCGTGACGTTACCGAAATAATGTAACTGTCGTCGTGACGTTGCTGAAATAACGTAACTGTCGTCGTGACGTTAACGAAATAATGTTGAAAACGTCGTAAAAAAAGAAGAAAAAGAGAAAAGAACAATATTTTAATTATAGAGTATCGTCACAGTTGCGTCTATGGAAGAAGGACAGTGAATGCACTTACAAGATTAGGTATTCATAAGTTCACCTGAGTCTTCACATTTCGCAACCTCTAAGTCGTCATATAATACATGTTACCCTCTCCATGTAGACGTAATAATTTGGCGAGCTCATCCCATAGATGACGAGATAAGCTGGAGCAATTTGTATCTGTTTACTCATCAAACCCTATGTCGTTGGTGCTCAAAAGAATCGTCCTGTATAAACTTAGATTGTATCGTGACCTACGACAAAAGAGAATTTGATAATAAAAAATCCTTGAAGAAAAAACAAGAGTAGTACGACATTTTACTTTTTAAACGTAAACCCATTTTGACACAACTGAACTTTATTCACTTATCATACTTTCATTCATGTAGAGTGTTTGTATGTTCTCCATTGTTTTCAAAACTGTCGAATGCAGGGTTTTTTGCAAGTGAGAAAGAGTTCGTTTTTACTACTAGATATGTAGGATATCTACCGTTTACAATCATGACATGAAAAAGAAATTTGCCAAAAATCCTTCCAATTATTATTTACCAACAATATGCCGTGTATATACTCTATAATATTATATACCATGTATACACTCTATATACTATACATATAATATATATCATATAACACGTGTATACTCTATATACTATACATATACTATATATTATATAACATGTATATACTTTACATATACTATATATTATATAACATGTATATATACTCTATATACAATACTGTTTATATAATCTATAATTTATACCATGTATATAATTTAAATATACAGTTATAAACGAAATCGTTTATCTTCTTACTAAATCAGTATGTTTTATGTTTAAAATATGAGCAGGGATCTACGTCCCTGATATGAGGTCATCCATAGGAAAATAAACAAGTAATGTATTTCCGGACAGTCCGATCAAGATATACACTGTTCACATTTTACTTACACAAGATTGTTAGATGCTTCTGTCAAGTTGGTCAGATTCTGTTATAAGAATGGACAGACGGACAATGTGTTTTGATCCTACACAGAAATATTAACGTGTACCTTTCTTGCACGAACGGGCGCTTATTAGATGTGCATATCCCACTAAGTTGAATTTCTCGCTTAACTTCATGTATAAATGATGATATTTCGCATGATATATCCGTGTATACCAGAGGTATATATAAAAGATGAAGTGAACAGGTCTTTTCCCCACAATATTGATATCATTACTCAACTAAATCCTATGTTGTGGGTACTCAAAGGAATCGTCTCACTGAGACGATTCTTTTGAGTACCCACAACATACGGTTAGAATTTCAAATAAGGATTTTAGAACATGAAAACATGCACATTATCTCGAGCTATGTGTATAGTGTGTTAACATATATTCTGTTCTGTCCTGTTTTCTTTAATGCAAAAAAAGTAGCGACATTGACAACGAGTTATTACTTACGTAATTAATAGATCTTCGTTAAAACGTATAAAACGACCACACAGCGTAGTTCAAATTAGATAAGTGTGAAACGTACACCCCCATAAAGACATTACGTATGGTTAAACCTGTTAATAGTTAGTTCTTACTCGACTAGAACAACAGAGACAACATCCTTAACATTCGAACATTCCAAAATAAGGTTTGCTTTGTTTGTTTATTTTATTGGGATGTTACGCCATTTTCAACAAACTTGCCTAAATGTACCACCGCTCGGCCTTTGATTTAACATTTCCATATACAGCCGCCTAATTACGCCTCTGCAGCAGACGATAAATGTTGGTTTTCTCGCGGGACTGCTCTAATGTAAATAATAAGTAAAACATGTAGATTATATACTATAATTTTCAAGCAAACAAGTTAAACAAAAGGTTACGGGTAAATTACAATCCATGACAGATATCAGAAAGAGTCAAGGATAAAACTACCAGAAAGAAATCAAGATGATCTCAACCTGAAATTGTTATCCTATGATTGAAACACTGACAAACTCTTTGTTTAACCCTTTCCCTCATACGACAATTCTGCAGCAGACGGCTTTGAACATATTTTGTAAAAAAAAAAATTCTCAATAATTGAATTGGATAACCTATGGCTAAAAGTGGGAAACATTGTGACAAAAGAAGAAATTGCACAAAACGTGCAATTTCCTTTTATGTCACAATGTTTTCAAAAAGCCGCCTGTTGCAGAGGAATCAGAAACCGTCTATATGCGGGAAACGGTTAAGAAAATCAACAATGCAACAGATACCATCATCATACTTTGTGCTGTTGTATCATTGTGACGTCATAGTATATCACATGTATGTTTATTGTAAAATAGAGATTATGCTATTTACGTACTTGTAAATGATAGCAAAAATATAAATACATATTTGAGCCGTCTCGCGAGAAAACAAACATTATGGCCTCCGCGTAATATATCGGTCCAGATCAGCCTGCGCAGTCCGCGCAGACTGATCCGGGCCGACATTTCAGTCTCGGGGGGATATAAGTATGTATAGAATAATGATTCCTGAAACAAAAAATCCACAGGAGGCGAACATTGTCTGTCCGGGTTAGCCTGTGCGGCATGCTTTAGCTGATCCGGATCGATACATTACGCAGAATCCACCACGTTGTTTTTTCACGGGACATCTCAATTAAAGACCATGATCAGGCTATGCAAAGGCGCAAACTGATCTTGAATTTGCTGGTAGTAAAATATTAAACGCCATTTATTGATTGATGTATATCACGGAGTAATACGAAAACAAGGAATCCGCCTTGGCCGAGTGTTAAGTGTTGGGGATTCGGAGCCGGGCGTCCTGCGACGCCGTAGTCATGGTGAAGTGCTCTTGTGCATGGCACATTTCCTAGCCTAGTACACGATGGTTTGTTTATCCAGAGATCCTGAATTATAAGCGAACTGTCGCCGTGATATAACTGAAATTATGTTGAAAACGCGTAAAACTCAAACAAAACCAACAAACAGATATGAGCGTTTGCATGTGCAAAAAAGAAATAGGATAGTTTTAGATCAGCCTGTTTATCTATCCCGTTTTATCAGATTGTTTTTTCTACAGAAACATTTAACTCGACTGTGCAAATAATATGAGAGCAATGTATATCTTGATCAAACGAATGCGAATGGATAGACTGATTATAGCTGCATGTTTATAAAATGAACCATCCCGCGAGAAAACCAACATTATGGCATCTGCGTAATGTATCAGGCGCAGGCTTACCCATGTGGACAAATTCCGCATCAGGGGATAGAGGTATAGAGTATTTATTCCTGAAACAGACAAATCCACAAGAGGCGAAATGTGTCTATCCGGGTAAGCCTGTGCGGCATGGTTTGGACGATCCTGGTCCACATTGTTGGTTTTCTCGCGAGACGGCTCAAATATCAATGTGAACCATTTAACAGAGATATGCTTACGAGTAATATGTCAACAGGTTTGTTCACAAAGACAGCATACCCTTGAGTATACAGTGTCAGACACCTTGAATATATTTGAGCCGTTCCACGAGAAAACTAACAGTATAGATTCTGCGTAATGTATCGACTCATATCTGGATAATCCGGGCCGACTTATTCCGTCTCAGGGGGAAGATGTATAGAGTAATGATTCCTGAAACAGATTCTCCACAGTAGGCGAAAAGTGTCTGTCCGCGTTATCCACAATGTTGGTTTTCTCGTGGAACAGCTCATATATTAACATATGTTTTACATACCTGAAGCTGAAATATAAAGTGTATAAAGTGTATCGATGTACATGACGGGTATATTATTACTACAGTCACACATAGGCAAGTTGGCAGTTAAAAGAATCAACACGCATTCATGTATACATACGTTTCTGCCTTACTTTCATACACCAACTGTTGAAATAAACGGTGGAGCACAATCAGGCGTCACATGTCGACCGACCTAATCATAGATTGATTGTATGCTGTTTTTCACCGCTTTCCAGGTGGGTTTTTCAGTTATATTACTGCGTTTTTTGGGTAGATTACTAGTACTACTGGTCCATTTATCCTAACAACAGCCATTCGCAATGCTAGCCCCACAACCCTATGCACACAAGAGGACAGTAATTACTACAATTTTAAAGTATTTCGTATGACCCGGGCAGAATTCGTACCCGCGAGCATTTTTGTTTTGTTTGCATATTCAAACTTAACATCACTATACAATGGACCTATTAATAGATGAACACGATGGACAGAGAAAAGCACGATAATGATTCAAGGGTTTCATTTAGAAAGCGCAAGCATGGCGCAAAACGTCTTGATTTTACCATTATGAAATTGTATCTACGAGTTAATTATAATATATATATATTTGGTTTCTGAGATAAGTTGATACTCGATTAGACCCCCCTCTCTTCTTCTCCATTTCTCTCTCTCTCTCTCTCTCTCTCTCTCTCTCTCTCTCTCTCTCTCTCTCTCTCTCTCTCTCTCTCTCGCGCTCTCTCTC
>JAUELF010268730.1:0-10977 GCA_031471495.1 Clinocardium nuttallii | reverse complement strand
TAGATAAAGAAAAAATACATTCTACATATTCCATCGGAACTTCTCGGAAAAGGCTTTCTTGTATACAACCTTATATTGTATATTATGTAAAATATTAATATGTGTATTGGCTATAAATATGTTATATTTAATGCTGAATACAGATATGTTATGTTAAAGATATGTTATGTATATCCAGTTGTGCAAGTCTGTGTTATATAATCCAGAACCACTTAAAATACAATTCAATTAAATGACAATAGTCGAGGCTACTAGAGGTGCCAGTTGACTCCGCAACTCCTGCGTCCCTCAGCTGTATGACTGTGGAACCCGATGCCCGATGCACCTTGCAGCGGTGTCTAACGTTGAGGCTTTCGAGGGGTTGAGATATGGCTGTTGTTAAACCTCTGCAGCAGACGGTTTTTTAAAAACATAGTGACAAAAAAAGAAATTGCTCAAAATGTGAAAATATGTTCAAAGTCGTCTGCTGCAGAATTGTTGTATGAGGGAAAGGGTTAAACTGCACTTGTTCGCGTCCCACCATTCAATAGTACATTAATTGTATTCTTTATTGTCCAAAACCACAAATGGAAGAAGATATTCAAACAAAATGAGAGTTGAATTTGACTCTGTCATATCAAAATTCACATTTTAAACTTCAGCTCAAAGTAAAATCTTTTTGTTTGAAACTGTACCTCTGGTACTCTGGTATATCTAATTATACATGTGATGGATTTGTCTACTTGCATATTTTATTGCAATTATATTTCGGGAATGTCTTTTCATCTTTACCCATATTCACTTAAACAAATACGCAACAATTGACTTTGCACAAGACAAATCATTTATTAATGATTATTATTTTTCTTCGTTGTTTTTTTTCTAAAAAGAGAGGAATGGAGAACAATTACTAATTATGAGCAATTTCTCTTTTTGAAAGAAAAGTTTTCAAAAGTGGTCTTCCTTCCTAAATAGCGTCTTCATGCGTGCTAACTTTCGCCGATATATTCATTATTTTAAGATGTTCCATGTCATAACATAAAGTGAAAGTAAATATCCGTGTTGCAAGCTTATCAGATTCGTATCTCGTCCAGCCTCGATTGCTTACTTGGTAAAGCCGATGGCAATTAATACAGGGGTCACGAGTTCGAACCCCGGCTCGGTTATTCATTGTTACTGATCATTGACCAATAGGCTAAATATAAGGTGTATATGGGAATTTAGCCAAGTGTCTACGAAGAACGGTGTGTTGAGTTTTTAATACGAGTCAGCCATAACACAAATGGTAAGAACTGACCGCAGTAATAAAACGGCAATATAATTTAAATTGGTGTTTAACTCACAAATAATACAATATAACATCTAACAACTGTTTCCCAATGCCCTGCAAGTACTAACATGTTACTTAATCACACGAGCCGTTCCACGAGAACACCAACAATATAAACTCTGCGTAATGATCGACCCAAATCAGCCTACGCAGTCCGCGCAGGCTTATCCGGGTCGACACATTCCGTCTCAGGGGAATAGCGGTATAGGGTAAAGACTCATGAAACAGAAAATCCACATGAGACTAACAGTGTATGTCCGGATAAAGCTTCGCGGCATACTTAGGATGATCCGGATCGATACTCTACGCAGAGTCCACAATGTTGGTTTTGAACGGCGCTCTTCGGAAACTGACCTAAGTGTAATTGGTATGCATATAGAATAGCGATGCTCTGCGAAAGAAAAACTAACCACCGTTATCCCACGTGTAGAATAAGACCTGCCTGGGAATCCATGCTAAAGAGTCCAAATGGATACTTCTTAGTATAACTCATTGTAATACGAGCTTGCGTGAATTACACTGGTCGCAAAAGCCTTAAGGTTGGTTTTCGCAAAATGTCGCTTATTTAGAGTTGTTTAAAGACTTACTAAAAGTTTTTCGTTCGTGTGAAGCTAGTGTTTAATTGGAATTTGATTAAATTGATGCAACAATGTGTTTTATATTACCAGATACACGTATGCTTTATAGGCCAATACATGTATTTAGTTGAGTTAATCGAAGGCGAAACAGGAAGATACCAACTTTATTTAACAGAAACAAAACATCGGGGATCGAACCTATGTTCATTTATTAAAGGTTAACGTTTTGACAAAGGTTAACATGACTTGAGCATTGACATTTCTGAAGTTATCTGAAGGCGCGTTAAAAGTCGGATAACAAGACATAATTAGGTCGAACAAGGCGAGACATGTTCTGTGTTTGAGGATATCCAATCCACTATTTATATTCAATAAACATTTCTTATTTACACAAATTTGTTAATAATTAGAAACACCTGTATAAGTTTACTTATATTCCCGCGAATTCGATAGGTATTTACGAAACAGCTCCGTCTTAGATTTCAAAAAGGGTAATTCTTATATTTGAGCAGTACCGCGAGAAAACCAACCTTATGGCATCTGCGTAATGTGTCGACCAGATCAGCCTGCGCTGTCCGCGCAGACTGGTCCGGGCCGACACATTCCGTCTCCGAGGAATAGAGGTATAGAGAAATGATTTCTGAAACAAAAAGTCCACAGGAGTCGAAACGTGTCTGTCCGGGTTAGCCTGCGCGGCATGCTTAGGCTGATCAGGGTCGACGTTTTACGCAGAGACCGCATTGTTAGTTTTCTCACGAGACGGCTCATTTGTTAACACATTCCAGTGATGTTTACCCTTCAGTCTGTTCACCTTAAACACACCCCTTTGGTCCCGATGATCAGGGTTTCGATACCCGGTAGAGTCATACCAAATTCCTTGGTAATAAGCTGGTAACCGTTTCCTCCTTGGCGCTCATGGTTGCGGGGACAGCACTACGATGGGTGTCATCAGTGTCAGGATGAAAAGAGTACCGATAGAACTGGTAAATTACCAAGGACACGCTGTGATATAATTTAAATACTGTTGAAAGAAGTGTAAAACACCATTCAAACAAACAATATGAGGTTATTGATTAGATCTATTGACGTTATCCTGCACTTCGTTTGCAATGGTCAGTATAAAGGATTACAATATGAAGCATCGAATTTGTTGTTTTATGAAAAAACACAAGCGGCGATAGATCACACACAATTTATTTTTTTATTCAAAAATAGCCGTAGTTTATATCAAGTTATATTTCTTTGCATGAATGTCAAGGTCAAGGTAGGGCAAACTTTGTCATATAATACTTACTATTGTAATATATAGCTTTATACGTACGGTAACGGTAAAAAATGTATAGGTGTAGCCTTCAAGACTTTCATATTATGCAGTAACAAATATATCGAGGGGGTGCAATGAATCTTTTCCCGATGAGTACGATCCTTCAGCAGACGAATTTGAAAACATGAAGGTAAATACATGCATAACATGTATCAATGAAAGTATATTTGTTGAGAAGAGTTGAGAAGAGTTGAACAAATGTGTTTTGTGTGTAAATTTGAGACAGGTTCAACTTCTACTTTTGTCACAGTGTTTCAAATGTCCTCTCATATAGTTGCATCATAGTACGTCTGCATGTGGGAAATGTTAACGAGGGATGCCACAAGACCCATTTTCGTCTGGCATGGATTTGACTAATTCTTCAATCCAGACGTTTATCCGTTCCCACGTATATAACAAATCTGCAGCAGACGACATTGAAAACACCAAGACATAAATATTGAAAATCTCTCTAAATAAAAGTATAATTGTTGAATAGAGTTGAATACACTGAAACAAACGGAAAAATCCTCATCGTGAGAAAAGTATCCATTTGCGACAACAAAAATCAAAAGTCGTCTGATGCAGACGCGTCAAATTTCGTCAGCACGTGGGTAAATTATATCAATCCAAGGGTAAATTATATCAATCCAAGGGTAAATTATATCAATCCAAGGGTAAATTCCAGCCCGAGATCACCCATCTTGCATTTAGATTTCGGTCTGAACACGTAAAATAGGATCAAGTGTTTCTTGACACCGGTGGCAGTTCAATGGCGATACAGTTTGCATGTTTTGTTTTCTATTGATATAAATCTGCAGTCAGAAACGCGATATTTCAACCCTTTTAACCCCTTTCCAAATGTAGAAGCTTTCTGATGCTTCTGATGCAGACGAATTTTGAAAACATTGTGGCAAAAAAAGAAACTACTCATAATGTTCAACTCTATCCTATGTTTAAATCTTCATTTATAGAGATTTCTACATTTTTGACAATTTCTTTTTAAAAAAGAAATTCTGCTGCAATTGTACTGTATGTGTGTAAAGGTTAATACGTATTGTGCACATTAAGGTATAAACATTTAAAGGAATCATTGGTGCTGTCTGAATAAAAGATAGATTGACATAAATGAGTTGGGTCAAAAATAAAAGTTAGTTAGCTGAGAACGGACATAGTGCTTCACAGCGAACAAATTGTATAATTAATAATAAAACGATTCTCGATTTCCACTCATTATTCTGGTGTAAGTGACTTTAATTCCTTTCCCACATGCACCAGCAACAGCCAACTTTTGAAAATGTTGAGGCACAAAAAAAAAGATTGTTCATAATAAGCAATTTCTCATTTTGACACAATGTGGGTTTCAACATTCAACAATAATACTTTTATGTATAGAAAGATATATTTTACCCATTTTTACCTAGATGTTTTCTAACTCGTTTGTTGCAGAATTGATGAATAAAGGGCGATGCGGACCAACCTGTATAATCGTGATCTACATAGTCCTCGTTTTGTACCGGTACTTCCATACCAAATGCGTAAGAATGTGTTACAAAACAATGGTGATCCCAGTACATGTCGTTGCTCGAATTTGCGAAATATCGCTTTTCCAAAATACAACAAATCTGCAACAGACGGCTTTGAAAGCATCTTTGCCACACTATGAAAAACTCTCTGTAAATGAAAGTATTGTTATTGAATTGAGTTCAAAAACATTGTGACAAAAGGAGAAAATGCTCATCATGAGCAATTTCTCATTTTGTCACGATGTTTTCAAAATTCGTCTACTGCAGAACACGTTTCGCGAACACCCAGTATGATTCGGTAACGTTTAGTGTCTACTGAATTCTGCTGAGTGGGTTCTCTTTCGATAAAACAGTGAATCTTACAGTGTTTGTTTTTTTCTCGAAAACAAACTTTATTCAAACGTCTGTCTGATTAATATATACTCTGTTCACATTTTTGTTTACACTTATTAGAAACTTCTGTCAACTTGTGTCGATACAGGTACTGAAAGTACTGAGGAGATATACAGGCTGGTCTGATTCATCGCTGCTCAGAAATGTGACATTGTACCCTTTTTCCATGGAGGAAAAATAATGAATATGTATAAAAGGATAATTCCCGTACATATTCTACCCGGACATTCTTTGCCTTGGTTGAGTAGTGATAGAGCGTACCCCTAAGGTACGGGAGGGCGCGTGTTCTACCCCCCTGGTCGGGTAATACTAAAACACTTTGTAGAATGGATTTCCCTTCCTGTCGCTTATGGGTATTTGGTGTAAGGATAAATGGCGTGTTATAACTAAACAAATGTTGAATGAAACGTTAAACACTACCAAAACGAACAAAGCAAATCAAATGTGCTTGCGTTTGGTAAATATATTCCGTCACTTGGTAAAACAAACATTGTGTACTCTGCGTAAAGTATCGACCCGGATCAACCTTAGCATGCCAAGCAGACTAACCCGGACAGACATGGAATGTGTCGGCCCGGATTAGCCTGCGCGTACTGCGCATGCTGATCTTGATGTTGTTTTTCTCACTGGACGGATCAAATGTTAAGTGCGATGTTAAACACCACAAACCCGAACCAAGCAGATACAATATGGTGATTTTGGTAAATATATACTATCATTTACCCTTACAATCTACCTGAAGGGAGTCATGAAAACAAATAACCGGAAGCTTTCAAATGGCACTTCGGAAGATAATTAACAAAAAAATCATTCCCTTCGCGGACATACCGGGTGTGATCATGTTTTGAGGAAAAACCGTTCCCTAACAAATATATATTTGTTCTGGACCTTCCCATGTTTGATATTGTAGTAATACTCATTTGTTTACAAGCACGACATACCACGGTTTTTGAAATTGAACAAGGAAACACAATATAAGGATAGGCATATAATGTAGTATTCGGACGAAAGACTAGGAGTTGATGGATAATAATTAGTATACTATTCAGACAAAGTGAAAAACATAGGGAGAACAACGTGGATTGTTATAAATCTTATTCGACACAAGTGAGACGATTATTTTGATTACCCACAACATAGGGTTTGGATGGGTGATGACGTCATTGTCATTGTCATAAAAGAGACAGTGTGCGTGCAAGACCAGTTTTAAAACCCAGCCCCCTCGCATCTCATCTGGTCGTCTGGATCAAGGTATCAAACCTTTCACCAGAGGTCCAGATAAAGACTGGTATTCAGCTCTTTTACCCACAATTTCTCTCTTATTATTTAAGCAAACCCTATGTTGTGGTACTCAAAAGAATCGTCTCACTGAGATAATTCTGTTGAGTACCCACAACATATGATTAGATGATTTTAGAACATGCTGTAACCTATTTTGTGAAGCCTGTGTCACCAGTATAGAGCACCTGCTGGCCAGGCTCTTTACTGTTAGCTGCTGAACTCAGCATACATACTCTCGGCTATAGACTCTTCCGAATGCAAAATGCTGGGCGAGTCCATTTTAAAATTTAATCGGCTTAACCCATAGGAGAATAGAAACTGTTTATCGTTTTCCCTCGTTCTTTATATAATGATGTCTGCTACAGAAATTTCAAAAGGTGAATGTCAGGAAAACGTTTTTCAACACTATTCATAATCTTATATGCTCAAGATCATAAAAAGTATCCATATGTTTGCCCCCGTATGTTTTTTTCGAAGTCGTCTGCTGATGGAATTGTTATATGTTGAAAAGGATTGATGGATTTTCGTAGCGAGAAGGACATTAGATACACGCAACACGAGTTATCACCCTTTCCCACAGCAGACGACTTTCAATTCCCATAACCATGACAACACTCTAACAATTCAAGTCTAATCCTTTAAAATAGTTGAAAACATTTTCGCAAACGGAGAAATTGCTCATGATTAGCAACTTCTCCTTTTGCCAGAATGTTTTCTCAATTGGTTTGCTGCAGATGCGTCAACATTACGCCTGCAAATGAGAAAGGGTTAATCGAAATGATTATGAATGTGCTCCCTGGGTCTGAATTACTTCCGCATAGAAGCATTCCGATTGCTTATTTCCAATCGGTCCTCGATACATATAATACACGTTCCGGCTATAAGAGACGATTTGGCGTCAAATTGCGTCCCCGTAACTGGATCTCAGTTGGACACCTAAAGTTCTAGCTTTTGACAGAGTATTTATTTTATTTTTTATAAAAAATAAATAATTTACCCTGGCCGTGAAGAATTATAACTACTTGGCGAGTAGATAGCGTTAGTTACAAGGTATTCCGGGTGCGTATTGTATTTGATTCGAAATATTGTTTGTATGTTTATAATCAATACATATGTTATGTTATGTTGTGTTATACGACAGCCTATCCCTTTCCGAAAGGTACTTTTACGTGTGCGGTGTATTTGCGGGGTTTTTTTTTCAGGAAAGGACAAGCCTTGCTTAACCTCTAACTTAGTGGGAGACACTTAAAAGCACCCCTTAAATTTCAAAAACCCGGAACCGGATTTGAACCCTTGACCTCTGTCAAGGAAAAATATGTAAAAATATATACTACATAACGTGTTTATTGGTTCAACGTGATAACACATATATAAATGTACTTATTAAGAAAGATTTGTTAGTCAAGCTGATTTACTTTTAAGATCCGAATCCAAACATGTCCGTGATATAATGATAACTACTATTTGGCAAAAACGTTGATTTTTTTTTAAATTAACGATATTTCAGCAATTCGCTAGACACATATTGATAATATTTCTGTATATAAACGGTAATCTGCGAAAACAAAACTTATTACCCTTGAGCACAGTGTAGATCCGGATCAACCGACTTTATCACAACATATCTATCTGAGTTGACCCGTGTAACATGTATAGCAAACATATGACATTTCATAGATGTGTAAAAAACAGAACATTCTGAAGCATCCGTACAGTCTGATCAGAATCTAAACCTGTCCATGGTATAACTGATAGCTAACCTGTCCATGGTATAACTGATAGCTAACCTGTCCATGGTATAACTGATAACTACTTGTTGGCAAAACCGTTGAAACAAATACAAATAAACGACATTGCACACTCCGATAATAACGCATTGCTTCTCGTATCAAATGATGTAAACATTGAGATTAGACTTGACACAGAAGACATTACATTTGTCGTAATGGGGTTCCTCTATAATGGTTTAAGTGAGAAAACACACACTTGCATTAACCGCAAAATGGCTTGGGGATATAACAGCAAACAGCAAAGGCACACATATTAAATATTTCTATAAATGAACGGCAATCTGCGAAAACCAGAGTTATCGCATTTGGGCACAGTGCAAGTATTCAGATCAGACAGCGTATCCAGTCTTTTAATATGTCAAGAAACGTATAAAAAGCAGTCTCAATTTGGATCCTTAATCCTTTCCCTCATACGACAATTCTGCAGCAGACGACTTTGAACATATTTTGTAAAAACATTTTGTGCAATTTCTTCTTTTGTCACTATGTTTTCAAAAAGTAGTCAGAAGTTCAGAAAGCGTCTATATGAGGGAAAGGGTTAACATGGATGGGCAGCCAATTCGTTTTCCTCAAGTGTAATTCTTACGTTCAGGCTTATTTTAACAGAGCATCGTGGTTACAATACACCGTTATATAAATTCCTTCTTTGTTTCCATGTAAATCGACTATTTCCAGTCCTCAATTGTCGCACTGTCTACGCGTTTTTCATGTAAAACACCATATATCATTAAATAGTTACCTCTATGCTTAAAAATAAAAAAAGAATGCATCATGCAAGAAAGAAATCACCAGGCGAAAATGGTTACCATCATTTTGGACCAAATCGGACCCGGACAAAACCGGTGTTTAGCATTATCTTCTTTCACTTTCAAATAAGGTCAACATACTAAAAGTACATCCTTTACACATATACACATTTAAAATGATTTTAAACTCAATGTCATATATGCAATACATTCTGGTGATGGTTTATATTAATTTCTACGCAAACAAAGTTTTCTAGCTACTATTTGGCTGTAGATCAGCATGCCAGCGTATTTGACCTCGTTCATCTATTATTGAGGTCAAGAAAGGCCAAATACATCCGCTGTCATAGTGATTGTTTGGCATAATGTCCACTTATCCTGACACCAGCCAGTTAGTCGTAATACTTACATCGCAACCCTGAGCGCCAAGGAGGGCAGCCATTAATACCAGTATTTGGTATGACCCGGAACATCGGTTAGTTGTAGGTCTTCATCTTCTTTTATTCATGATTCACTAAAACTACATAATCAGTGTTCTGCAAACAAAGTGCAAGCTTATCCAAAAGACCAACTGTGTGTAATAAGTGTATTGAAGCCTTTCAGTGAGTCATAGGCTAACAATCCAGAGCCAGATCGGACTGCGCTGATGAGCAAAGATAATATTGATCTTCACTGGTCGAAAATGACTAAAAGTTGGTTTTCGCAGATCGTTACTCATATACATGTCACCCGTTTAATGATATAATTTTCAAAGTTGAATTAAAGCTGTTTATTTCAACTTAAATTACAACGAACTTTTATACAAATGTAAGTAAAGTCTGTATTTCAAGAACCATTTTGTCTTACCATTTATTTGGGATTCAACCCGTTGTGTATAAACAATTTAACAAATCCTGTTAATATCAACTTAAATGTACAAGGAATCGTTATTAAATTGTTAAATAAGTTTGTTTTCAGAATGTTGAGATATGAATACAAAGAACCCGGTTTGTAATTCCACTTTATTTTAGTCTCAAATAGGGTTGCAACATGTAAATAGCCGGTATGGCTCACTTGATTCCGAATAAAGGTATCTGGATATACAGACAATTTGATGAAAACTGGACCATTCGTTAATTGGTGTGATGGCTGCCTTGGACCCAGAAGGAACAATCCTTGGAGGTACAGTGGTAGTGTCTCCGACTTAGGTATGGGGGTTACACTCCTGCTTCGGGCATAGTTGTTCTTAAAGAATAATTTCAAATTGATTTGTTGCACTCTTAGAGTGTGGGGACCAGACATATGAATCCCACACCGACGCTGAAAGATGAGTACCGATGTAGATAGTGTGGCATCAGAATAAATTGTGAACATTCCCCAAATTTGCTTAAAGGCGATATGGGAAAGCAGCCAGTTGTTTTGAAAAAACTGTTATTTGGATAACAGGTGTGAGAAAGCCTCTGGCCGCCGTGATATGACTGAAACATTGACTGTATCACTGTTGAAAACGTCGTTTAACGCCAAACAATCAATCAATACATCAATATGAAAAGATTTCCCCTATCCCGAAAATGTTAGATAGATTCGTCCTCTACAAATGAGAAATAACGTGGGAAATAATTATACCGCCATACCAAGATTCAATTCGAAATTATTTGAATATGGTTTGAACTTGCATTGTCTCTAGTTCCTTCGCGTGAAAAAACAGATTCTATAATTGTGTTTGTCTTCCGTATAAACTTAATTAACCTCGTTAAATGACAGACGACAAACCTTCTTCCACTCAATCTTGATAGTGTTCCTTTTGAACATCGACTACGATTCAATTACAGTCCAATCTGGTATAAGAGATTATCGACGAGAAGTGTGAAATAGGTCTCTTAAGACAGGTTGCCGCTTAAGTCAGTTACAATTATAAATGAAAGAAACGTCGGGCGGCCGCATAGTTGATCAGTAATATTGTTTTGGAGTTTTACGACGCTTTTATCATCATTTAGGTTAAATAACTGCCCTAGTTATCAGTACTACTGGAGGTTAAATAACTGCCCTAGTTATCAGTACTACTGGAGGTT
>JAUELF010268719.1:0-10977 GCA_031471495.1 Clinocardium nuttallii | reverse complement strand
CTTAGGTCTTAGTTTTGTACTATTTACAGGGTCTTAGTTTTGTACCAGGTCTTAGGTCTTAGGTCTTAGTTTTGTACTATCTACTGGGTCTTAGTTTTGTACCAGGTCTTAGGTATTACGTCTTTGTTTTGTACACCCCCCTTAACATATCAGCCCTCATGTTTAAACCTCGTTCATTAACAATGTTATTCATTGATTTTATGAAAGTATTTACTGTATTATTTTCTGTTCGTAATAATAGACGACAGCGAAACGAATTTCGAACATTTTGTTATCATGCAGATAACATGAGAGTAACATTATTATTGTCCAGTCAATTACTTATAAATCATGTTTTATTTCCAAAGTATCTACTTTATTCTTTATTTACAATCATCTTACTGTTTTTCCGTAAACAGTTAGCACTATGATATCATGAGAAAAGTGCAAGGCTGTGAAAATGGACTGATAAACATACGGCAGTTAACGTCAACCAAATCCTTATTACTTTGAATATGCAGGCAATTTTGAAAACATAGAGGTAAATGAACATGTATACTATTTTAATAGATTATCGATAAACTTGACAATTTCTCGCATAACGGATATAACTACATGAAATGAAAGTATAATTATTTAAAAGACCTTATAACATTGTTGCGAATGGTGAAGTTGCTTTAGATGCACCTGAGCAATGGTTGTCATACTGACGCCGTTGCGGTATAATTTATAGAGGGCTTCATAATGTATTACTTGTTTGCAAAGTTTTCTGTTACATATCTAGCGTATGTTGGAACGGGTTAACTGCGGGAACTAAGGCTACCGTTTTATAAAAGTGTGTTACAATAAGAAATTGCTAGGTGTTTTCTTCTGACAAGATAAATAGACTGTTCGGAGCTAATAGGATATGAAGCTTTTCATAACTGTCCATGATAAGGAGTTGGGGAAAGCAAGGAACTCACACTCTGAAACAAGTAATGCACTTTAACTGAACAAAATAAAATCATTCCCAATGATATAAACCATTAACCCGTCCTCTCCTGACAATATACGCATTACTTCATTAGCATAAGCATATCCCCACTTAATGAGTATTTCGCTAAAGTAAGACAGACATGCTATGAATATATTTTAAAATTTCCTTTTTTATAAATTATTCACATTTTTTCTTGGCAATGCAGTTTTACATAAAATGTTTATCAACTTGATAAGCAATTGGTTGTTATTAACGTAACATGACGTTAATTATTAACGTATACATGTTTAAACCAGAAGCGAGAAGTGTGAAGTTTTATCTTGATATCAACGCAGATTTGCTGTGCGATAAAACACTTCATGCCGTTCATAAATCAAACGAATACAGACAGATATGACAACTATTAACGTTTAAGTACAATGAATAAATGTATATTGTTTCATGGCGCATCGACAGCTAAGGTCATTTAGCGCGCAATTAAATTATCTATTCATGATCCCGGGGTAAACAAACCAGTTCTAGGGTAGAAAATGTGCCTTGCCCAAGGGCACTCCACCATGACCGAATTGACGCGACTGGGGATCGAGCCGTTTAAGTACAAACATCTACAGATGCAAACATACATTGATAGAGAATAGAGAGAATAGAGAGAGAGAGAGAGAACTTTGAATTAACTGAACATTTTGCCACACGCAAAACATTTGAATGAACTCTGTGTAAAATTATGGAAACTTTCTATATCTGAAATTGCAAATATTTAACAGAGTTCAAATCGTTGTTTTAAAAAAAGAAAGTGTTCTTTATGAGCAAATCCTTCTGTTGACACAATGATTTTAAACTTCAGAGCTCACGGTATCTACTTGTACCGATTTATAATCGATAAATTACATAAATAGTATATGTTATTGCATCTGTATGGAAACAGATCGTGTTGGACAATTTCCTCGAGTAAGCTCGGGTAGAATCTGCTGAAGGAATTAGTCTCAATACAATCGTTTCCATTAATTATGAAATAACTTATTTATTGTATAATTTGATATTGGCTATTTAAAATGTCGTTTTGTGTGTTTGAAACACTTCGAGTATTAAGAACATTAACAATTGCTTTGAATTGTTTTGATCTATTAACATTTACGATATGCCGCGTAATGATTGTCTTTTATTGTTGCTCGGGTGGTGACAATATGAATATATACGAGCCGCCATTTGTTTTCCCCATTTGGTTTCGACTCGAAACTTAATATTCGACAAGATGATGAGAAATGCGTTTTCTTAAATTGGATCTATTATAAACTCCTCTATTATCTTATTCTGGATTAATTTGATATATTTTACAAACTGTTTGCGCTATAAATAGACCGGATGTAGGTTCTATGTACGTCTATAGTTTTTTTCTCGGCGTGTCATCCACTAACGATGAAATATACATGATTTGCTTTACACTATACACTCATCAAAGGTTGGTTTGGGGCGCTCTCTAACGTTACTGTAGGGAAATAGTTCCGTATTGAGAAGTACGTGTACAAGATCTGAGTGCACTATAAAATAGTGTGGGCAGTATCAATGTACCCTATAAGGACTGATATTGCATCCTTTTTTCACATGGACAAACATCAAAGTGTACAATAAGTGTTTATACTTAAATATCACGTACATGTTTAAAGAATTTGTTGTAATTTTAACCTTATATTGGTAAATAACAAAACTATTCGTAAAGGCTTTACTCCTTACTTACAAAAATGTTATACATGTGAAAATAGGTTACACGTTCAAATCTCAAACCCTTTAACACTTTTTTGTTGTGATTATGTTTCAAGCAGCTGTATACCAGTAGATGTTCGGTTTCAGAAAATATGCAATATGCAGTAATTATATTCCGACGTTTTGATTGTATGCAATGTAAATGTCAAAACAAAACAAAGCTTCTAAAGGGAATAATTAAATAAGACAATACCTACTCGATAAAGGAATGAAAACAAGGAATCTGATATGTGATTTTTTGCGTGTAACTACACTCGTTTTCTATTTAAAAATAGTAACAATGTATTTTAACTAACCGGATGTAAACAAATCCAAATTTCTATACTGTTTTTCTGGGTATCCATCTACTCACCGCGTCTTTCTATAATGGTGATGTTACTATACTATCCAAACGTAAATGACAAATAAATACTGAAAAAACCCGACAGAAATGGTAAGGAAGTTCGATTCGTCACAAATGTATGGAATGCATTCATTCATTGGAAGTACTTTATGAAGGACAAGTCGACTTTTGTTATACCTGTCATCCGTATTTCATGGGTTCTTATGTCTTTGTTATATTATCTGTTTTCATCTGTTTTCGTCATATGTAGCCGTCCTGTCAAAAGTTGCCCACACTCGAGAAACAGCTAAAACATCGTATGTTCGACTATCCAGATTTATCGACTTATTGATCTATAAATTGCAATTAATTTAACTAACACACACAATAACAGCCAAATTACCCACTATATTAATTTTACATTGTACTATACGGTTTAACACAGAAAGCAGCTATTTCTATGACCTACACTTTGACAAAATATGAAAATACAATCAGAATTAGTCCACCCTGGATGTTAGGTAAAATTAGTAAAAACACACACAATATGAGCACTGATTTACATTAGAAAATATCGGAAAATAATATAACAAATTCTCTAAACTGTTAAATGTCAAACAAATTCATCTTAAGCTACATATATAACACTATAGGAAAGTGCTACCATGAACTTTTGTCCATGTAATATATTTTGAATTCCAATTTTCTGTGTGAAATTGTGTAATCTTTTCATTAATAATGGTAAAACAAGTAAACATGGTATTAAATGAATTATTGTTCTTAAGTTTACATATGGTAATGAAATAACATTTTTCTGAAGTGCTGATGAAGGTACAACACACACTTTAGTTAAATGGTAAACCACCTAGTCTTATAAGAATTCAGAGTTCAAATCTCAGCAGGAACATTTCGTCAAAGAAGCAGCTAAAAATAAATATCCTTTCCAAATTATGCATGAAATTACGTTGTGAGGAATCATCAAGGTTGTCTTACCAACTATTTATCACAATATTATCCAGGCTTCTAGTAAAGACTTATTCGAAAAAAAAGTTATTTACTCCTAATATCCTTTTCAAAAGCTTTTATAGTTGAGCAATTACAGTCAGGAAAATCACTTTATCATCACTGATGACTCTGAAAAGTCAAACATTTTCACAGCTTGATCAGAACCTTCATTTCCCATATTGTCAAACGAACATATATCATATGTTTACAGAATTAATTGTCGATACTAATACTCATTAACAAATAACCCGATGCTGTTTCGTGTTTTACAGATTAGAAACCAACACAGGAGAAAATGGTTCAAAGTGAAAATGGTGTTAAATAGGAAGTTATTATTCATTTTGGAGCAATTAAACCATTCCGACAATGTATTTACATGAATCACAGAACCCTTTCCCACACACATCAAATCCGCAGCAGATGACGTTGACAATGTTGTGATAAAACAAAGATCTCCGTGAGCTAAATTTATGAGTAAAAATGGAAGGTTTGTGGCAAAAGGAGAAATTGCTCATCATACGCAAATGTTTCTTTTTCCACAGTCTTTTCGGAAGTCTGCTGCATATGCTTCACAATTTAACTAAAATGCCATTGAGATAAGGTTGATTTATTTATGCAAATAATCTGCTTTACAATGCTTAATGCTACTTCAATGTTAAACAATAAGAACCTAATGGTGTCTCTTGGTTGACAACTGAAATGAAAGAAAGATGACAAGTACACGTAAACGAGCCCACAAATATGCAAAACATTTGAACACAGATAATTATTGGTCAAATTTCAGAAACATTTGAAATGAAAAAAATCAGTTTTATACGCAAAACAAAGTCAGAATATTGCAGTAGAATAATAAAGAAAATTAATTCCAATAACATATCTGCAAAACAATGGTTCGAACTGGCAAAAAACTAAACAAACAGCTTAAATCATCAACTATTCCCACTCTTATTGCCAACGGTGTCGAAGCCAAACCCAACAAGGAGAAAGATGAACTATTAAGTTACATACAGTCTGCCTTGGATGACTACAGTCACCCTCTTCCTAATAATCAACCTGCCCTTTTCCCGTCATTATCTGAATTGATTATATGTAAACGCTATCTCTCTTGTTGACCCATCAAACGCCAGTGGTCCAGACCTTATTAGCCCTAAATAACTCAAAGAAGGTGTTTACGAACGTTCTGATCTACTATCAGAATTTTTCACAAGACCCATGCTTAATTTAGAATTTTCTAGCAAATGGAAGATAGCTAATGTCGCACCAGTCAACAAACATTCTGACCATCTTCTTACTATCGACCAATATCGCTTCTTAGCTGTCTTGGTAAGGTCATTGAACACACATATCTTTACAAAATGCCTATGATAGGCGCTTATTCAATGATGAACATTACTAGGCTGATCTGGGTAGATAAATTACGAAGAGGCCAAAATGTTGGTTTTCTCATCAGACAGTTCAATTATGTTAATAGGCAAAGCCTTCGTCGTGTGAAAGAAGGGGAGAACCAAGTAAATACCCAAAAGTAAGAAACAAGTTAATAGGCAACTTGAAAAAGGTACAACAAGGAATTTGAAAAAATATCTTGAAAAACCCAAGCATTGTTTTTATAAGGTTAATAGTGCAACAAACTGTAATATTTCAAGGGATGTTGATGGGAAACAACAATAGAAGGCTTTAAAGAATGTTCTGATTTTATTTTTGCAAATGCCAATTATTTGTAAACTAGTAACAGGTATAATTGGCGAATTGACTCTTACCATGGTTGATTGATTTACTTGAGCTTATCATTATTTTCAATGGTGTCTAGGTTTACCTAACATATTTCCCCAGGCTTTCTAGAAACAATACTGGGCAACATTCTCCCCAGGCATATGCTGTTTATCCCATTGGTGAAAGGTGCTAGGTACAATGACATTTTGTTGTCAATCATTGGAAATATTGAATGGATTTATGATAACTAATCAAATCCTCTATAATAATATGGCAGTATGAAAGCAATGGCTGAATATTGAAACACAAGGTATTATGTCAAGGTAATATAAATAGTGACAATGTAAATGAGTTCTCCTGTAGAAGAAATAAATAAGTTAAAAGTTTTATCAACGAATGAAATAAACAATTTCTTTTAAAAGTGTTCAGTTCCTCCTTTTCTAAATATGATTTTAAATTGTGTTCGCTTTAGATGCATCACTCGCTGTCTATATCATACGAAATGTTCATTGTGTGCACTAATCTACAGACTGACAATTGGATTTGAAGGAACAGATCACATTGAAGTTAAAAAAAGGCCCTAACAGTTAATTGTGGTTTCTGAATTACCTGTTGCTTCTTATTGTTTAGTTTAAACATAAGTTATTGAGAAATAGTTACACATTGGTATATATGTAAACATGTTATGTACATAGGATTCGAAAACAAGCGTCATAGACACTTATACAAATTCCTCTCCTCAGATAAATATGCATCAATTTCAAAATAACATGGCGTTTTGATAGTGATTTTACATGATATATGATATATGAATAAGATTATATTATTGTTTCAATAGATCTTAATTTAAAATAAAAGTTGTCTTTATAATATTATTACTGTTATGTCACACCTATAGTCCCCAGCAGCAAACAACACGCACACGACAATCCTAATCCCGTTATAAGTCTCTTGGTTGCATATACATGCATATTTCTGGACATTAAGAAATATTGCTTTGTTTACTTCGAACGATAAACGCTCGTCGCCAAAGAGAAGGCAGTTGATAGAAGGTGGACATTGAAGAGTCGCGGGCAGTACGATATGATGGACAATGCAGAAGAAAATGATTGGCTGTCTCTACACTCCCACAAGCACACAGGTCAGTTCAACGTATTGCGGCGATAAAGATTAAAGTTGAGTGAGCTGCATCCTTATCTCGAACATGCATGTTTGATTTGTTGCTTCCGACCATCGACGTTATATAGAGGGTTATACTTGATGTGTACGTCGGGTATCTTGTTTTTAAAAGAAGGTAGGGATGGTGAGTTGCGGACAATGGGAGAGAGTTTATTCCTCTCACGGATAGTTTTTGGTAGGAACGTGGAACCGTAGAGTGTGGTACGCGTGTGGATGGCGGGAACATGATTCTTCATTTTATAAAACACAGTAATTCGAGCTTTCTTCTACGTTCGGACAAAGTATCCCAACGGAGTTCGCTAATAAGCCTGTCAGTATTGCAGTTTTGTTGCACCTGTATCGAGTATAGCGGCTTCTATTTGAACTGCCTCAGTGTCGTTCTAAAGCTCATGAGAGCAGTTGTCCCATATATTATCACCATACTCCAAAAGGGGTCGAATCAAGGAAATGTACATTCTCTTTAAGCTTAACCGGGATAACACAAACTTAAGGGAACGCAATAATCCAATACGTTTCCATGTAAATCGGTTGTATTTTAAATATGACAATTCCATTAAGCATCACCAGAAAGAGTAAGACCTAGATGTTTATGGTTATTGGCTTTGATAATTGGGACGGTATCCATGACCAGCGCTGGATACTATGGCTTATTGCGTTTACGCTGGGTTAAAAGAAACCAGCCACCTCTTTGACAATGACAGGATATGAGAAAGATCAGAGTTAAGTGCAATTGTGTTGGATCGTCGACAATAATGTAGAGAATGGTATCACCAGCAAAAAGGCGGACATTGGCTTCGATGTCTGAAACAATGTCATTGGTGTAAATCAAGAAGAGAAGAGGTCCTGGGATTGAGCATTTGGGGACACCGGCATTGATGGCGGACCAGTTGAATGTTGTATTGGCTATGACAACCCTTTGATGTCTGTTTCTTAGGTAGGAACGAAACCAAGATAATAACGAGTCTTTGACACCGATTGATTCGAGTTTGAATTGAAGCCCGCGGTACCTTACTCGGTCAAAAGCGTTCGGTATATCACAGAATACTGATTTGACCTCCTTATCTTCACCAAGGGCTTAGGAACAACAACAGGTTTGTTTTTGAGTCTCCTTTAATGGAACCTGACTGGAATAGCGTAAATAGTGTTAACGTTCTTCAAAATGACGCTTCAGACGACACAGAACAAGGGAACGTGTTGCAGAACTACAAATGTTTTGATGTGATTATCGAAATACGTCTAGATAAAAGCAGTCTATTAGAACATCGACAGAACTTAGCGTGTTTTCAAATGCCGCTTTCTTTTTTATGATTTTTTAGTTTTTAACTATCGCTGCGAAATCAAACCAAAGTCGGATCTTTTAAACTCTTATAGAAAAGTGCACTGCTTGCCTAAAACCTTTATACTCGTAAAGTTGTTTCATACATTTTCGTAATAAAGTAATGATATTTAGTTGTGTATATGCAAAACAAGGCCAATTTGGATATACGTTTGCTAAACCCACGATCAGAATGTAAAAAGAACCACGCCGATCGTGCCATGCATGATCTGTTTAATATCGGATCCAATTTCATTAACCGACGTGAAAATAACCATATTTTTATAATTTCAATGGGGGAAATGTGAATAAATATAAACTTTAAAATGTAAGGGTTATTTTAATTCATGTATAATTAATTATGCGGTTGTTAACATGTACCTCCTTATGTCGTCAACTGTTATGTCAGATTCATTAATCATACTCTTATTATTTACCCAATAGCAGACGCATTTTGACGCATCTGCAGCAGACGAGTTTTAAAAACAGTGTGGCAAAAGGACAAATTGCTCATCATGAGCAATTTCTACTTTTGCCACACTGTTTTCAACTATATTCTAGGAAATTCTTTTCATTTTTCGAAGTCTTCCATGGTTTTGCCTCGATGTTTTTTAAAGTCGTCTGTGGAAGATTTGTTGTATGTCGGAAAGGGTTAATAGAACAGCATGAGATATTTCAAGATTAGAAAAATAAAATTAATTTTCCAATCTATGTTTTCTAATTCCCACGTCGTAAAATGAAACTTTATTCTAACATGTTTTCCACGTTGTTGTTCTTTTGGATACACGATACTCATCGGTATGTATCAGTTGACATTTTAGAACAAATAAGTACATGTAACTGTTTAATGCCAGGAGTAGATTCGCGGTAGCTCAGTCGGTAACGATGATGTCTGACGAGATGAAGGTGTCTTGAGTTCGAATATCTGCCATTCAACCAGTCCGAATACTGCAAGGGTAGTTTGACTACTTTGAATTGGCAAAAGCTGCCAGTTGCGTGGCAAGCACGTTATGTGTAGTACTGGTTGAAATATGTTTGAAAATGCATGAGTAGGTAACCTGGTCGTCCAGATATAACTGAAATACTGCTCAGACATGACACTTAAGTGCAATCAAGGTGTTCATCAGAAACTGTTTGTCAGCATTTTATACGGTTTTATACCGCAGACCATCATTAAACATGAACCCGATTGGAGAGTTGGAGAGGGGGGCTTCTTAATTATTGAGCGTGCCGTGAATGTGCGTAGTCTCATCAGTCTTCGTTGTTTCTTCGTGATATAGTTACCATCAGCGAAATTTAATGTTGCGATACAAATATCTAAAGTGTTTTAATGTTAAAATAATATTTTGTTTTTAATATAAGAAAATGTATTTCAAACATGGCATGTTTACTTTTGTAGTATGATGTATAAATGGTTTTACTTTGCATATCACGTTACACCTTACTATCGATTAAATAGATATAAAAATCCCGGCTCGGTCAGCTTTCTTTCCGAAGTCAATGCGACATGCGTCAATCGCCTTCCACCAATGGGCTAAGTCTATGTGGAAAAACAGCTAGTTGCTTGGGAAGATTGTTGTGTGGAGTACTGGTGTGAGAAAACAAGGACACACATGAGTAGGTGAACTGGCCGCCGTGATATGACTGAAAACGGCGTTAAACCCCAATCAATCAAGAAATAGATATAAACCAACGTATATCCTCTGACAACTAGTAGAAGTGTATGTGATCTAGTTTAACGTCAATATCACTTCAATCATGTCAGACCAGTGAAACTATAAGACCCCAAATCGCGTGACGAGGCTCATATATGAGCCATTTCGCGAAATAAAAAACAGTGTTGATCCGGCGTGAAGTTTCGACCCGGATCAGCCTAAACACGCGTGCTGGCTTACCCGGATAGACAATATTTGTCTCCTGTGGATTTTCTGATTTCCCCCTAAGACTGAATGTGTCGGCCGGGATCAGTCTGCGCATACTGGACAGGCTGATCTGGGTCGATACATTACGCAGAGACCATTATGTTGGTTTTCTCGCGGGACGTGGCTCGTGCATATAGGGTTCCGGCAGGTAATAGGGATTTTTGCGATGGAAAAAATTTGAGTTACATTTCAAATATTTGATCAGAAGTTCCATTTTGGATTGTTGTAAGAGTAGGCGGACACTCAATGCTCTGTTGAGACTGTCGATTTACAAGCACACCTGTGTAATTAATCTTCGTATATGCAAAACGCTCCACCATCACCTGATGGACCTTAATATTACCTTCTGAGCTGTCCCGCGAGAATTGATTGATTGATTGGGGTTAAACGTCGTTTTTAACAATTTCTAAGTCATATCACGGCGGTCAGTTCACCTACAAACGTATTTCCTGGTTTTCTCACACCACTACTCCACACAACAATCCTCCCAAGCAACTGGCTGCTTTTCCACATAGACTTAGCCCATTGGTGAAAGACGAATGACGCATGTCGGAAAGAAAGTTGGCCGAGCATGGATTCGAACTAACAACCCCCGGATTGATAGCCCGCGTCGCTACCGACTGAGCTATCGGGACTCGGCGTCCCGTGAGAAAGGAACAGTTGTGGACTGCGTAAAGTATCGACCAGATCAGTTTCAGCATGCCGCTCAGGCTTCCTAGGAAATACACGTTTCGCCTGCTGTGGATTTTCTGTTTCAATAATCATTATTTTATACCTCTATCCCGCTGAGACGGAATGTGTCGACTCG
>JAUELF010268686.1:0-10978 GCA_031471495.1 Clinocardium nuttallii | reverse complement strand
GCCTCTGCAGCAGACGGCTTTTTGAAAACATAGTGACAAAAGAAGAAATTGCACAAAACGTGCAATTTCTCCTTTGGACACAATGTTTTCCACTTCTAGTCATAGGTTATCCATTCAATTAAAGAGATTTCCCATTTTTTGACAAAGTATGTTCAAAGTCGTCTGCTGCAGAATTGTCGTATGAGGAAAAGGGTTAAACTCTGCTGCATCTCCTAACCCTTTCCTAAATGCAATAAATTTGCAGCAGACGACTTTGAATATAAATGGGCAATATAGCTGAAAAGCTCTAAATATGAAAGTATAATTTTTTAATAGAAGTGAAAACATTGTCTCAAATGGGGGACATTGCTTATCATGAGTAATTTCCCCTTTTGCCACATTCTTTTCAGAATTTGTCTGTTGCAGATGTGTCAAAATAGATCTGTGTGTGGAAATTATGGGTTTAATAGTCATTATTTACTTGAATAACTTTTTTTTTCTTTTATACACAATAATGTACAAATGTAAAGTCTGATTTTGAACTTCAGTGTTTTCAAAAGGCCATCATTTCCCCCTTGTCCCTCAGCTTCTAAGGGTTTAACTAGACCATTGTACCCAGTGTCTAAAGGCTATGTCCACTTCTTTGTCTTGGTCATTAACAATGTCAACGAATGGGAGCATGGACAAACAAAAACCCTTATAAGTGCTGAGGGGCTGAGGAGGGCCTGTCACATAAGGGGTCACAGTCACAAGAAGCTGTATCAATTTCCTGTGATTTGTTACCCATTTGATAATTGCCTCTGTTTGATCATGGAGCTTAGAGTAGCATTGACCCTTTGCTTGTTGGGATACCAAGAAACTTTGTTTCGGTTTTAGTGGAAGGCAATGTTCCTGGGTACAAGTGCATGTTGTCTGTTTCAAAGGTTCTATGTTCAAACCCCAAAGTGAAGGAGTTAGAGCTGTGATGTTATTTTAAGATATCCTTTGATTAATTATGTACTTGATAGATTGAAGTTATTTTGCAGGGTAAATGTTACAAACACCTCATGGCAGCCATTTAAAAAATAAAAGTTTTAACAATTGGTTACCTTTTTTCAGAAAGGTGTGATGACGTGTAAAAGTGTTTTATCCTCTAAAATGGATTGAAGGTAGCATTTGCGACAATGCCACCATTTATCAAGATTTGATGTTATTGTTGTAAACACATGGTGGTACTTGAAGTTAACTTGTGAGGTTTATACTCTTGTAAACACATGGTGGTACTTGATGTTAACTTGTGAGGTTTATACTCTTGTAAACACATGGTGGTACTTGAAGTTAACTTGTGAGGTTTATACTCTTGTAAAACACATGGTGGTACTTGAAGTTAACTTGTGAGGTTTATACTCTTTAATCCATACCCACCTGCAGACGCATTTCGATGCAATAGCAGCAGGCCACTTTTGAAAACATTGTGGCCAAAGGTGAAAATGAGTATAAAGATTTTTCAGGTTTTTGTCACCATGTTTTCAAAGGTCATCTGCTGCAGATTTGTTGTATGTGGGAAAGAGTTAAAAAACATCTAGGCAAACTATTTAAAAATATCTTACATAAAATTTATTATTGGATAACAAATTAATAACATAGCAAAAGGATGAATTTCTCATTAACAGCAATTTCTCCCTCTGCCACAACATTTACAAAGCATTAGATGCTTCTGAATTGGTCTGCATAATAGTTAGAAGGGTTAAATTTATTTAATCCATGAAAGAAATTGTATAACTAGACCATTTACTTGATTTAGCATGTTGTCGGCATCAAAAAATGCTCTTGAAAAACCGCTGCAATAACTGGATAATTATATAAATAATAGTAATCTTCTTTTCGTTGAAGTTTTAAGCCGAGATAATGTCAGCCATTTTACAGAATTCTAACCCATTTACAACAACAAATCTTAAGTCGTCAACCAGATAAAAAAAGTCATCAATACATTTATAACTATTTACCTGATGTGAAGTTTTAAGAGGCATCTGCGTTAAAAAACCATTGAAGAAAAGAATGTTTTGTCTCCAAAAATGTAAGTATATATTTGATTATGTGATGAAAGCATTGCAAGTAGAGGAGAAATCGCTGTTTCAGGGAAATGGTTAATATCGTTAAGTAGTAGAAGGCAAAAATAAGGAATAAATGAAAACAGAATTATTGCAAAAATATTTTTAAAAATTGCCCCCTGCAGATTTGTCAAATGTATCTGTATTTAGGAAAGGGTCAAAGAAAACTTAATGTTGAAGCAATTCAAAGGAAAGAAAACTATCATTTCATTGAAATTACCAAAAAGAGATCTGTACATTCTGCTTAATTTGTTACTTATTGTCAAACTGACCTCATTAAGTTATCCTCTGAATTCATGTCATCATAAACTTTCTTATTTAGACAAGGAAATTACAAGTCAGCTTCTTTATGGTCCTGTGATGTTGACTAGATTTACTAGCAATATTACTGAGGTTATTGTTACATGGACATTATTGGTTCTACAGAAAACTGTTATACCTAATGCTGTAATAAATATAGGCTATGATTGAGTGATAAGTGTCATGAATTCTAGACACTGGGCACCATGACACTGGGCACCAGCATCATGACACTGGGCACCATGACAACAGGATAGGGAGTGACTTAATGAAGATGTAGAAGTGTTTCAATGTTTCTGTAATTGTAAACTTGAGGGTTTTCGTGTTTTTTAAACGTCATATTTGATTCCCATCCTTACATTGTAGCTATATATGCTACAATACCACTAAATACATTTCTCAAGACACTTGTCCATGCTATTGTAATCTTGCTCCATTAATCAACCTGCCAACATTGGCCTTTTGAAAACATTATTGGCTCCTAAGAATTTCTCAATAAGAACCATTTTGCCTTTTTGTTTTCAAGTATATTCATTATTTATATGAATAAGTACATGTACTTTCAATTGTTTAAATTTCCCATTATTATAAGCTTTGCCTTAATGTTTTCAAAATTGTAAACTGTAAATATGTTGTATGAGGGAAAGGGTTAAGTACATTCAGTTCTTATAATGATTCTCACATCCAATCCCTATTGATAGCTGAGCCACAAGGTTTCCACAGCTGCAAAGCTCAGAAACTTGTGTCTGAAATCATATGATGCCAATAAAATACTATTAGAGGTCATTTATATATGGCCAGTCAAACCAATTGATGAGAAACTGTTAAGGTGTTTTTTCTTTAAAGAATTAAGACAACTTTTATTACCTCAAGAAATAACCATTTTAGCTGCATTTCTTAGACTCGTCAGTTTGGCTTAATTCAGATGATATTATTGCACTTGGATCTTGTTTCCCAGTGTACAAAGTAGTTTGGCTTGATTCAGATGATCGCACTTGGACCTTCTTTCCCTGTACAACAGAGAGACTGTGGGAAAACATTTAATACATGCATTTGCATATTGTAGGGCATGCACCACAACAGTAACCAGTGTACACTCCCAGCAAGATACAGTTGCATTTACCATGTACAAACCTTAGCCTAAATGGTGTCGGCCTTGCAGAGCGTTTTCCATGTTCTGAAATCCTTATTTGATCCTCTTACCCTATGTTGTGGGTAGTTATAAGAATCGTCTCACTGAGACAATTCTTTTGAGTACCCTCAACATAGGGTTTGCTGTTACCCAGCTATATTGAAGACTTGCAATGCTCTGCTACATATTACTTTTGGAAATAAATAGCTCATCATAATCATGGTTTTCTTTTCTCATAATGTTGCAGTAAAACTATAGTTCATATTTTCCAGATGTGGCATATTTTGTGATTACAATCGTGTTAAAAGCAGATAGCCATATCTGGTGTGTCCATCTATATAAGGGTTATAGTGTTTTATTGTCATTTAAGACAGTAAACGATTGACAGAACAAGTAATCAAACATTTTTTTCAATGAAAACGGAGGATGAATGGGAACTTTGGGGCCCTAAATAAACCACTAAAAGGGATACTGCAGTTGGGCTATTGATACAGTGAGTGGCATCATGAAATAGGGCCAGGGGTTCGCTGCCTGGATCTTTAATTCCTGCTGCAATTAATGTTAGATGTGTTCTATTGAAAGTCTTAATGTCAATACAAAAAGGGACTGAAGATTATGACTTTCCTGGAAGCCCTAAGGAGCCCACTGGATGTTGTTGATAGATCAGGGTGTTCAATATTTACCTTGGACAACACATTATTAATTGGCCCCCAACTAACAGTAAATTTGCTAGATGTCCCATTTTTGTTTAGACCCCAATCTCCTACCAGTTTGTTTGACATCTGTTTAATTGACCTTTACACTGTGACCATGAGACCATGATTCAATTTGCATACTGAGCTTCATGTCCCTCAGTATGAGAACAAGGACCATATGGTTTAGTGAACAGTACACTGACCACACAAAACAATGTTAATATATGCAGGCCATGTCAGGGTAGAATGAGTCAACAAGGTCACATGCTAGTTGTTGTTACCTCCACTTCATTATTTACTGGAAAGATTTAATATATGCAGCCATTTTAAAGTAAAATTAGTCCCCAATGTTGCATGCTCTGTGTTTTTTTTACCTCTGTTTGAAAATCACAATGAAAGAGCATTCTTAGCACCTCAACAAGGGGAGCTCATACGTTTTTAAGCATCTCATAATAATTATGTCCACCGAGTGACTCTCCCGGAAAATAAAATTTCTCAAGTTTTTTTTTTTAAAGAAAAGTGGCTCTTGTGAGAGTGTCTGCATGAGGGAAAGGGGTGTTGATGTTACTCTGATCAGGTAATTTAATGGTCCAGCCAGTTTATAAATAAGTATTCTACAATGTACCCCCTTTTTGCCTGGAGCTTCTCATGAAATGATGGTGATGAGATCAGAGTGAACTTCAAAAATCACAAGCAAATTCATTTGGAATTAAAATAGGGGTAATTATTTCCAGCCACAACACACAAAAAGCAATGGTTAAATAACTATTTCCCTGATAAAGTTGAAGTTTTGGCAACTTTTGAAAATATAGTGGGAAAAGGTAGGATTGCTTGAAATGAGAATTATTCGGACATTGTTTTGAATTCTTTTATCAGAGTAATACTGATGTCACAAAAAATGTTTTCAAAGCTAACCCTTTCCCTAACACATGCTTTCTTACAACTCTGCAGAGAAGACTTTTTAAAACACTGTGGGAAAAGAAGGAACTGCTTGTAATGAGCAATTTCTCCTTTTACTATAATGTTTTCAACTTTATTCGATAATTACATTCTCAATTATACAGCTTTTTCCTATATTTAAATGAAGATGATTTCAAAGTCTTATTCTGCTGAAGATTTGTGGTATGTGGGAAAGGTTTAACCCTTCTTAAATATTTCCCACATAGAACAACTATGCAGCCGACAGCTTTGAAAACATCTAGCAACGATAACACCTTCCCACATAGAACAACTATGCAGCCGACAGCTTTGAAAACATCTAGCAACGATAACACCTTGTGACCTTCCCACATAGAACAACTATGCAGCAGACAGCTTTGAAAACATCTAGCAACGATAACACCTTCCCACATTGAACAACTATGCAGCAGACAGCTTTGAAAACATCTTGCAATATATTAACTCTTTCTCACATAGAACAACTATAGCCACCCTGATACTTGCACAAACGTTGTCCCCGCAATGCCACGCAATGCGTCGTGCCCATGATTAAAATGAACGAGCGTGAAGAGTGTGTGCCATGGTGTAGAGAGAATTTTTGAATTTTCAAAAATTTGGCTCGCATCAATTTTCGTACCATGTGCGTGCCACTCGCGTGAACCATGCATGAACACTGTGCACACTGCTGACGGTGTGTGTCAATGCGTGCAATGGTCTACAGCGGATTGAGGAATTAAGTAATCTGTGAAATTACATACTATATATCGCGTAGCTCCAAGCGGGACAAAGCGTGACCAAAAATTGCCCCGACGACTTCACGCATGTGCGAGGTTGTAGGGGCAATCGATGCTGGAACTATGCCTGTCATGCGCAACACTGCGGGTAATGCAGTACGGTAGACGTGAAAAATGCGCGAACAATACTTAACCTATGCGTAGACAAGTAGGACCAATGCGGCCCATTTTTGGTCACATATTGCATTGACAGTGCATAACTTATGTGTGTACAGTGCCCAAACAGGCTGCACGCTCTGCTGTGTATCACCAAAATGGCATGGGTGGCATTGCAGGGACAAAATTTGTGCAAGTGTCAGGGTGGCATAAACAGCAGATCCTGTGAAACATCAAGCAACGTATTATTAACTCTTTCCCACATAGAATAAATAAGCAGCAGAATGGCTTTGAAAATATCCAGGCAAAAATATATGGAAAGTCCCTAGAAATGTAAGTCTATTGATTAAATAGAGATACATTAGCCAGCATGTTATATTTAGCTATGTTTTTAACATGGTGTATTTCACCCCAATATAAGGATTAGAGGCTATTGGTCAATGGTATTGACCATGCTGGTCATAACCCCCATATATCATATACTTATGGTTACCCATAAATTATGTGTCTAGCCAAACAGCCCACCCAGTAACCAATACAGGCCACCCAAACTTAACCCGGCTCCCACCCTGTATTATGAATCTTACAATGCTAATGGTTATGGTAAAGTTATCTATTTTCTACAAAATCTTATATTTTAATTTTATATCGACCCTTTCCCACGTACAGGTGCTTTCTGACAACTCTGACTATTTGAAAACATAATTTCTGCTTTTGCCACAATGTTTTCAACCTTGTTTAATATTTGATCTTTCATTTATATATTTATTTTACATGTTGGTCAATATAATGTCAATTTAGTCGTCTGCTGCAGATTTATTGTATGTTTCTACAGGCATGGCTTGTTAGCACATGTTTGTCTTCCAAACAGTACTAGTCTGGGTATTTGAGCTAAGTATAAGTGACATTTCTGAACATTGTAGGTTCAGATCACTTTGTCCACCTGTTCATTCTAATCAGAATTTACCCAAGTCAAAAGACTCTTCTAGCAAGATTATGTAAGTAATATATGGACAGTGTAGACCCTGATAAGACTGTTCTCAAAAGTCCACTTGTTTCTTTTCCTGTTCACACTCAGGCACTGGCTCTTATAGCCTATACATTAACTTAAATTTAATGGTGTCAAGACATGGTGGCCTTAACCTTTTCCCACAAACATATGCTTTCTGGTGCCTCTGCAGAAGACGACTTTTGAAAACATTGAGACAAAAGGAGAAATTGCTCATGATGAGCAATTTCTCCTTTTGCCATAATGCTTTCAACAACTTTCATTGATAAAACATTCACTGATAGAGAATTTCCATAATTTTCCCTCAACATTTTCAAAGACGTCTGCTGAAGATTTGTTGTATGTGGGAAAGGGTAAATAACTGGTGTCGAGTTGTACAGACATACAGTTTATCATTAGTTTATACATTGAGATTTGTTGTATGTGGGAAAGGGTAAATAACTGGTGTGGAGTTGTACAGACATACAGTTTATCATTAGTAGTTGTACAGACATACAGTTTATCATTAGTTTATACATTGAGGGGAAACAGTTACTACAGCAGGAGGCTGGATTATCTCTTCAGTTTGTGTTTTCTTAAAATTAAGTCAGCGGAAGAAATAACTTGTATTTAAGGGAGATTGTTCAAGCATCCAGATAGTTAATCCTTCCCCATAAACAATAGGTCTGCAGGAGATCACTTTAAGAGCATCTAGGCAAAAATATGAAAACTCTCTAAAAACGAAAGTAACTATTAAATAAAGTACATTGTTGCAAAAGGAAAATTTGCTCATTGTGAGCAATGAACGCAATTTCTTCAAAATAGTGTCTGTATGTGGGAAAAGGTTAATTTGTATTATAGTTAAGATTCAGAAACAGGTTAAGTTGAATAGAACACCAACAAAGCTATTGCAGAAAGATCAGTGCTCAAGACTGGTTTCAAATGCTCAACAAGATCTGAGCTGGGTCTGTAACTTTTATTCCCAGCAATATTTAATATAACTTCCAGCATACATTAACACATCTAAAGTTGATGATGTTGAAAACATCATGGCAAATTTGTTGAATATCTTTATAAATGAAAGTGTAATTATTGAATAAATTTGAGAACATTGTGACAAAAGGAAAAATTGCCATTAATGATTAATTGACCTTTTTTGGTGTTAATTTATTCAAAAGTTGCCTAGTGAAGATGTGTCTGCATGTTTTAACCCTTTCCCATATACACTAAATCTGCAGCAGACGACTTTTAAAACATAGTGACAACAATTTGAAAAATCTGCATAAAAGATAGAAGCTAATTGTTAAATAAAGTTGAAAACATTATGGCCAAAGGAGAAATTGCTCATCATGAGCAAATTTCACCTTTGGCCACACTGTTTTCAAAATTCGTCTGCTGTTTTGCTTCAAAATTTTATTTCCAGGTGGGAAAGGGTTTTAGTGTTTATGACAATGCCTGGTTCAATTATGTCTTGGTTTTATAAGATTTAATTTTTAATTAAGGGTAACATGAGGGCAATACCCTCAGATATCATGTATCAACACAGTAGGCTGAAACTTGTCAGGCTTCTTTTTCTTTTTAACTTGCCTTTGATCTCTGAACCCTGTCCCACATGAAACAAATCTGCAGCAGACTGCAAGTTAAAAACAGCTAGCATAAGTATGAAAAATGTCTTCAAATGATAGAAAGAAGTCATTGCATACAGTTGAAAACATACATATACATGTAGAGTCAGAAGTGAAAATAGTCATTTCTCCATTTGTCACAATGTTTTCCAAAAGTCGTCTGCTGCAGAGGCGTCAAAAGGAAGCTGTACGAGGGAAATATTTAAATACTGTGTGCTTCATGCAAAATGGTTGCATTTACTACATTCTACATAATAATCGTACTTACAATAGTTTTATTTGTGGTTGATTCTGCATGGCGAGGGTAAATAGATTAAAAAACTGACCATGAACTTTTGGTACCAATTTGTTGTTTATATTGCAATGATACATTTATGGATATAAATTAAGACATTCTTTGGTGTAATCACTCTTACATGATATTATATGTGGAGTTAAAGGAATACATGATCTGGTACCTGTGAAAAATGTCACTAAAAATGCTGTTTTTGAGGAAATGTGAGTGAAATACTGAGAACTGCTGTGATTACTGTTTTACTTTTTGAGCGATCAGTGGTTCAGTATGTAGAATAGATGGACCAAATACCGCTTGGATCCTTCGCATGGTTATAGATGGACCAAATACCGCTTGGATCCTTAGTATGGTTATAGATGGACCAAATACCGCTTGCATCCTTAGCGTGGTTATAGATGGACCAAATACCGCTTGGATCCTTAGCATGGTTATAGATGGACCAAATACCGCTTGCATCCTTAGCATGGTTATGCAGGCAGGTATTTTTGCAATGCCAAGTAACTGCTCACATGCTCCTTTTTCCCTTGTATTTGTTCTCACAGAAAGGAGACAATATTGGTGGTGGGGGTTTATCTGTAAGGGTGGTGTCCTTAATTGACCCGCCTATGACCATATGATGCTGTTGATCTTGTTACATGATCTCCCTTCATTGACCTTCTTCTATATGTTGGGGACACTTTTAGTTTTATAGTATATAATGGGTAGGTGCTGCTCGATCAACCTGAAACTTTTCCCTGATACAGACAAAGTTTGACATCTATATATAATGGGTAGGTGCTGCTCGATCAACCTGAAACTTTTCCCTGATACAGACAAAGTTTGATGCTCGATCAACCTGAAACTTTTCCCTGATACAGACAAAGTTTGACATCTATGCAGCAAATGACTTAATTATTAACACATTGGTGAAAAATGAGAATTGCTCAATATGAGCATGGACGTAGTCATGAGCAATTTCTTCTTTTCCCTCGAATCTTTTTTCCAAGACACGTCAGAAAGTGTCTATATGAGAGAAAGGGTTAAACTGTTAATTTTTCCAGACATTACCTATTTTTTAGCTCGAGACATTTTCCAACGCAGACAACTAACTGTTCAATATAACTCATACCAGGTGAATATTTTACCTATAAGTCTTATTATGCCATTGAATATTCCAAATTGAAAAAGTCTGCAGGAAAGACAACAGGGTCTAAAAAAAAAGATAATAATTTGACACTTGAGGAGAAAGTAGAAATTGTTTACCCAGAAATGGTTAACCCATTCCAACATAAAAACACATTTTGATGCTTCTGGGTCAGATGAATTTTAAACACAATGTTACAAAAGGAGAAATTGCTCCAACGAAGGTTCACCTTTTGTCAACATGTTTTCAACTTTTAGAATTCAATGAATAATACCTTCATTTAAAAAAAGTTTCCATCTAGTTCTGCCTTGATGTTTTCAAATGTTGTATGCAGATTTGTTGTATGTGGGAAGGGAATACAGACAACTTTTGATGAGTCTGTATCAGACGACTAAGGAAAGTGTACAATTTGACAAAAGGAGAAATTGCCCAACATGAGCAATTTTCTACATTTCCCTGAATGTTTATAACTCTACATCATATTGTCTCGAAGCTCATGTTTTTAAAGCAGAGGACCAGTAAAGTGTCAAATGAGGTAAATAGGTTAGTGATATACAGACTTCACAGTTTGCCATCCCATTGCACAAGTATCTTTTGGAGTTATTGCATACAATACATTAATTCTCGGATAAGTGGGTCAGTGGTACAGGATGCTAAAATGATTCAGCAAATTTGTTGGTGCCCTCATTCCCTAAACAAACAATTACTTATTCTATATCAAACATTGTGTCAACAAAGTGCAAAACAAACAAGCGAGATTAATTAATTTCACTTTATTTGTTTCTCCTTTTTAGCTCGCCTATTCGAAGAAATAGGGGAGCTTAGTATGTAATCACCCCAGCATTGGCGTTGGCGTACGCATTGCCAGCTTGGTCAAACCTTTGCGTGCAAGGCCTTTTCTCAGACACTGTGTATGCTGTTG
>JAUELF010268666.1:0-10978 GCA_031471495.1 Clinocardium nuttallii | reverse complement strand
GGATCGTGAAATATAATCTTATCTTTGAAAAAATAAGTTGAATAATCTCTATATATTCGTAGAAATACACCATACCTGTTTATCATAAGTCTGGTCTAGGGGCAATTTACTAAAATTGTATTGAATCTGTTTTTCAGAAACGATTTCTTTGCCTTCTAATGTGTTTATCCTTTCATCAACCTTCGTCACAATACGTGCTGGGTCTGGAGTCGATACATTTTCACGTGACTGCTGAATACATTTTGTTATTACTTTCTACTGTACATGAATGTAAATATTACAAGACGATGGAACGAATAGCCTATACATGTGTTAATAGCATGATCAAAAATAATAACGGAAATACGCATCCCTAGGATATCGCTACAGTTTTGGACGATCTGAGTTTTCTTATTATCTCTGATACGTACATGTACCAATTTTACTGGGCTAAAACGTAATGATATATGTGCTAAGGAGATCACTTAGGTTCAAATTAGATACAGGGTCATATATGTTTGGAAGGCGATCACATATGACCAAATAAGTCACAGGGTCATATGTTAGAAAAACAAATACATGTACTCTTAAATCCCAAGTTTTAAGATAAAATCGTAATGGGCTCGAATCTACTAAGAATCAAAGTACTGATATTAATAAAATACGGGGGTGTTGCAAACTGTGGAGCGTTCAATTAACTAGATGCATGGGGACAACATGTAGAGCTCATTATTTGTCAGATCATTTATACAGACTTATGAGCTCTTGGTGACATTGAACATTGACAGTCATGTGTTTTAAATGTGATACACATTATAATTAAAGTTAACATTTCTACCCGTTGTGTAAAAATACAACAGACGCTATGACTATGGGTTTTCTCAAACAAAAAATGGTTTCAATATAAATTTACATTTTGTCGTTTTTGCACAAGCAATTTTTTGTACTTTTATATATAATCAAATTACTTTGTGTCAATACCATCAACTAAAACAAAACTTTTCAAACAAATTAATGTTTTTTATCCATCCCTGTCACGTGATAACACATCCGTATGTCCGTATTTTGAGGTTTTTGAGCTATCCGCTTTCAAGCTACTCGTTTTCCACATATTTAAAGGAAACATTTAAGATCCTTATGTCTAACTTAAACTTCTAAATTATGTATCCATTTTCATGGATTAAAACTTCACATTGTGAACGTTTACTTTGCATAATGGGCATACTATTTAGCTTTTTGTGAAACGTATTTAACTGATCCCTGGACAATCAAGAACAATTGTCCATTTTGAAAAAAACAGAGGGCAGCACAACAAATTTAAACTTCCTGGAAGCTGGGCATGACAATATACGGAGGTATTCAGCATAGCTGAATCCCCAACATAAAAACCGTTCGCACACTCTTAAGAACATTTTTTCATTCAATCCCCATCAGAACATTCATCTGAATCAAATCTAGATCAAGTTCGAAGATATAAAACAACTATGTTACGAGCGCAAATTGTAGGTGAACATTAATTACATTTTGTCTTTTTATCACATTTTCAATTCAATGATCATGAAATTTTGTGAGGCCATTTGTATTTATCACACTTCGGTCTCGTTTTGTGACTTCTTCTGATCTGTCTCACCTTATTTCAATTCTACCAACAGTAGTGCTAAGATCAGTATCAGTTTTGTTTCGCTTATACAAGCGCTTAAATATTTTGATTTTAACAAGTACCGTTTGTCAGGAATGTAATGGTTTAAGTCAACTTAGTCATTTTCTTTATACATTTTGTTTCTTAACGCATAACAATGTTGGTTGAATTATGGCTCGGTCAAATTTCAGAAATACTGTTAACGCAATACATACGTTGCTACCTATATACAACATTTGGTCAATATTTCAACTGGTTTGTCAAGGAATAGGTCGCTAGTGCAATAATCAGGTGATCGAATCAAGCGAGAAAATCCACTTCAAAGTCAGATTTTACGAAAAAATCACTGTAACCTACTAGTTTCCGCGAGACGGTTTTTCAATATTGAAGACAAGATCATAAATAAACAAATCAAGATGATGTATAAATTTCCATTAGATGATAAGAATAACACAATTGTAATAAAATGACTTAAATTGATTAGGTCATTCAAAAGTATTCGTATTAGAGCTATATTAGCACAGAAAGGTCTAGTACACCTTAGAAACATTACAAACTTGATGAATGTGTTCGAAACAAAAGCACATGACTCCGCCTTGGTTTTTATCAGTAATTGTAATACTTATATAGGACGTCCAAATACAATGAGTATGGCAGAAACGTGACTTATGCAAATCGTCTCAATAATGTGAACATTTGTGGTGGGTTATTCGTTAAAATTCTTCAATTGGTACACGAAATAAAGTCTTACGACCGTTGTACTTCAACAGAGCAAGCATAAACATGTACATTGTCTAAAAATGGTCAATATATGTTAGCAAGTTCTTTCAAAATCGATAAAGATGTGGGACCAACAATTATTATAGCTATATGACCTGTGACCTCTCAGTGTGACCTTGAAGTTCAAGTGTAGCTGACAGAAGCATGCGCTCTGCACATCATCACAGTGCGTTCAACATTCGTGGATAATTGTTTAAAAACTCTTCAAGCGTTTCAAGACATATGGAGCGAACACAAAATACAGTCATATGACCTTTGACTACTACATGTGATATTGGTTTCTTTTTTGAGCTGGCAAAAACATAGGGCTTGCATATCGCCTCAAAATTGTGATTTCAAACGTTATTGAACGAACGTTATTGAATTGTAACAAAAAGACATTCCAAGCAAAAACAATGTTTTTCCCCCAATCAAATAATATGTATAAAGAGTAATCGTTCACCATTTCCTCTTTTCCTACAATATCTTAAAATGTGACCAGCAGCAAATGCATGCAACGGATTGTAACGCATCTTCGCTAGCCGAGGCTACTTCGTACATTGGCATTCCCATAAGTAAGTATGGTAATGTAATGGACACATTTACGCTTGGCATACGAAGATAAATCTATCAAGACAAGGGTGGATAATAAATATATAAATTTCAGATTTTACAATGTCAGTCCCTTTATTACACCTACCTTTAAAAAAAAGTCCATCTTAAAACGTTTTTGCAAGCTTAACAGTTGTGTGTATAATAACAGGTCGTCTTCCTTGTAGTTCTGGATCCTTGAACAATCTGCAAAAGGTTTTCATGCTATTTATGTTTTCTAAACGCTCACACTGCAGGACTTGTTAACATTTGGAGAAATACTTGATGTTTATATGGTGAATCTATTTATCCGTGTATTTAGACAAGGAAGTGGGGTTTAATAAATTATAATAATCTTTAGTTGAGTTGTCTCAAGTAGCGTTATATGATTGAGGCGTCCTGGCGTATAAGCTTCTTCCAGCGTACACATGTGCCAGACTGACAAAAAAAGAGAGGGCCATGATGGCCCTGTATCGCTCACCTGGTTTAAAAGAACTTCAAGTTTCCAAAGTGTTTACCCTTTACATAATAAGGAAAGTAAACTACGCACCCTGGCAGCCAGATCAAAATTATTTGAACAATCTTAGTTCTTACAGTTACCCAAGGAACATTTGTACCAAATTATCTTTCAATCGAGCCAGTAATTGTTTAAAGTTTAATCAATGCACATATAAGGAAACAAGCTCTGCACCCCCTGGCGGCCATGTTTTTCAACGGATCAGAAATATATTTGAACAATCTTGGTAGATGGTTCCCGAGGGAACATTTGTGCAAAATAATTTTCAAATCGGGCAAGTACTTTTGGACAAGAAGATTTTTTAAGATTTTATAATTTTCCCCTTTTCTGATGCCTCAGCGACCAAAGTTCTACTTGGAATTATATTCTTTGAACAACTTTGAAAGAAGACCACCTTAGAACTATTCCTGTGAAGTTATTTTGAAATCTGTCGATTGGTGTAGTAGGATAAGTCATTTGTAGGAAATTGTTAACAGACGAACAGACGACGACGACGACGACGATGACGGACGGTGAGTAAAAAAGCGACAGCACGAAACAAATATGTGTTGTTTAGGTACCCGTTTTAGGTTATGACAACATTTTATGTAAGAAACTGTGCGTACCTTGGACAGGTTTGGGTAAATCAGATGTACCTGAAAAAGATTTAACACGATGAGACCACATGAGAAACTAAAATTCTTTGTCTTGAGAGTCTACTTCAAAATGGCATATACCGCATCGGTGGTCTAGTGGTAGAGCGTCCGTCTGGGTTGCGGGATGCAGTAAGTTCGTTTCCCGGCCTGGTCATTTCAAAGTAATGGCTGCCCTCCTTTGCGCTTAGCTTTGCCAGGTTAACCGTTGCATACAAAAATTGCTTCAATTAACATAGTGAGATAGAAGAAATTAACATATAACATATACTGCAGACGCCTTTTTACGCATATACAGCAGACATATTTCAAATATATTGTGGAAATGGAGACCTTGCTCTATTATTTAAAAATATATTTTTACTTATAGAGATTTTCCAAACCTTTCAAAGGTAGTAATAGCTGTCCTCGGTTGCGGGGTTAGCATAACGAATGACTGGTGGGTGTCCGGATAAATGGAACAGAAGGGCTTGTTTCCTACCCAGGAACAGTCGTGACATTACTGAAAATTGTTGAAAGCGGCAAAAACTATTTTCCCCCTTGTAATGCCGACTTGTTGGGTTATATTTAACAGCTCGCAAAGATACCATACCAACACAATCAAATATATGTGACGTTTTAGTAACATGTGTATGTCGAAACATTAGTATGTGTGTACGAAACTGTACCTACCTTGTAAAATGCTGAATATATCAGCTGGATCTGAAAATAATCAAATTATATAAAATCGCACGAGCATGGATTATATATTTGTTGTCTTGTGAGTCAACTACGAACTGACATAACGATATCTTTTGACACCCTCTCTCGTTAGTTATGAAACCAACGACAATCAAATAACTATCAACACGACAGAACAACTTCAAATTTAGTTCTGTGAATATATATGTATCATTATTAAATAATATCATGAACAATAAGATATAAACAAAGTTTATTACATAGTATAGAAAAAGATTAAATGTTTTATTCAAGAATAATGAAATTCAGAGTACCATACTTAACTCATTTAATTTGACTTAAGGTATTTGTGTTATATTTTACTAATTGGGATTTATATGTCCAGGAAGTTACAGGTAGTTTTCTTTATTTCTGTCGTCCATACATGCAGATTCACTAATATCACTTTTCTTTAAAATAAAATGCTTCATTATATAGTATACCGTTCATTTTGTATTACATTGTGAATCATGATTACGACTCACTAAATTCATGCCTCTAATTATTTTGATGCTACCTATCGTAATGACCATAATAATTTAACAGAAAACATAGTTAGCGCAAAAATTGCATATGTCACATGTCTATCAATATAGTTTGTTATTCATAAACTTTGATTTGATAAAGTCGGGTAGATAACAATGGATTTCAAATGTGCATGTGTCCGTAAAACATACTCCATCCAATCGTATTCATAGATAAATGAAAAAAAAGTATTTCAACATGATAAACTTGTCAGAGATCTTCATTCTTTGATTACCGTATTATGAATTGGTAGGTCCTTTTTCTAGTGAATCGGGTGTGTGTGTGTGTGTGTGTGTGGGGGGGGGGGGGGTGCCAAGACCATGTGATTAAGAGAAAAACAGCACTTACTTTAATAGAACAGACTTATTCGCCAGGTGGAAACTTCATTGCAATGAATACGCATGGACTCAAGATATTAAGATATCATAAGAAAGTGTGCATAAAAGGGATGCTGATTTCTGCATTTCTTTTACCACAAGATTCAACATAGTTCCTTTTTAATTATGTGCATTTTGTCACGAAAGCAATTGTTATAATAAACGTTCCAGCGCAACAATACGATATAATTAACCAACCATAATGCACACCAACATAACACATAATAGTTTCATTATAGCATCCCTTTTAATTGCATGACACAATAAATTATGTATGTCAACACATGTACTTACGTTTCAAATGTTCCAAGTTATTCTTAAGACCTGAAACAAGTCAAACAATATTAGTTACCATCAGCAACGATCGTTAATGTTTGACACCCATTCCTCTTAGTAAAAAACGAACGATATACCAATAACTCTCAACACGACCGAACAACAAGTATGCCACATCAAATATAGTTCTGCGAATATATATGTGTTTTTACTAGGGATGGTACCGGGTACCCGAATTGGTTGTTCTCTCATTGATCCGTTTTTGACTGCAATCAAGAGTCAATGAAGATCAACGTGTCAAACAGGTAGCGATTTGAATGTAATCTCCAGTCAATTTGCAACAATATGTCAAAATTTTACACCTTGTTTTCAATTGTCATCGCGTTTTTATTGGATAGTTGTAAGAAATACACATCACAATTATTGAATAAAAACTTGTTCGTCAAAGCATTAGAACTATCTTCTATCATTCTTATTTATCCTAATGAAATAGGATCGTATTAATTATCTAGGTTTAATTAATAAACCGAAAGTACAAACCACTTCTAATTGTTAATTTTTTTTTCTCATTTTCATAGATGATAAAAAATATTTACTTATTAAGCGTAATGTTTCTTACTATTGCTATTCAACTAGCTGTTGGTTATTGCTTTCTTTTTGCGCCTTTAACAATCGAATGAAAGTCTGCACTTAACTTTTAGGTGTTTACGCGAATACAATTTCTGGGTGTTATTGTGGAATTATTTAGTAAATCAACTTGTTCCCTTCAAATATCAAATGTCAAATAAAGAGGCCAACACGACGGCACTTGGTGCTTATAAAAGACAATTAAAAGTAAGTGAACAATGGCCAGAGTATAACGAGAGACATGACTTTTAGATGAACAAGTGATCACATTTGTATTTCTTGTGAGTACCCGAGTACTCGATGGGAAGAGTATACGAGTCCCCGAGTACGAATACAATACTCATTCCCATCCCTACTAAATACAAACTAGATAATGGTGGATATTGTCAAGCACGCACATAGAACACTCTATATATAAATACAGTAGCTCGTCATCACAATAGCTGTTTCAAACATACAGACAATTGAAATATCTTTTTTCTCAAAGACCTATAACATGTATAAATGTCTGAGATGATAATCATTGCAAGGTACAAAATAATCGATGTACTGCGCTATCAATGGAACGAGAATCGCACTCACTGTAGGAAACTAATTGCATTAATCTCTACCTTCTGGATGGCCCATACTGCCTGAGTTATTTTGCAACACGAAAGTACACCTTCAACATTTAGTTTACTTTCAATTTGTGTTGAACAATTCCAGAACATACACGTTTACTTGAACTAGGTATGTTTAATCTATTTTTATGACGATCACGATTGAAAATATATATCATATCTAAACTATTCGTTGGTTGAATATATTTTTAATATTATATGGCAAATGCCAGCCACTCATTTTTTGTCGTGATTTAAGACATGCGCGGATGGATATCATTCTTCATTTGACATGTTTATATTTTCCGGAAATTATTGTGTCTTTTCTTTGAAGTTTCAGTTGTAAATGCCCATCCATCCTTTTATTTATGGATGTACTACATTGTACAAAGTATATCATTGTTCAATATAGAGTTTTTTATTACTCTACTATGATAACATGATGGGATGCAATGCTTAAATAAAAAAACCTATCCACTCTTTGGATGTTGAACGCCTAAATGTATATATTTTGATTTTATCTTTCTAGTTGTTTATTGTTTGGAGGGTTAATTATTTTTATTTTATAAGTACAGTTATTTAATTGTTAGAACCTTTCCTTTGCCATGACAGTGTTGCAAGTTTACAACGATGGGACTAATATATGAGCGCCATTGATATTCCAATAAACATAAGATTCTCTCCCCTAGACTGATTTTAATATCCGCAACTTTAACCTTGCCTAGTTTTATTTAATCTTTTCCCACATACAACACATCTGTAGCAGACACCTTTAAAACCATGCTAACCAAATCTGAAACATCTCCATAAAAGGTAGCTTCATTGGTAAATACAATTGAAAACATTATGGCCAAAGATGAAATTGCAATTTCAACTTCGGCCACAATGTTTTCAAAAGTTGTGTGCTGCTATTGCGTCAATGTAACTTGAATCCCGAATAGATTCAATACTGTTGATGTTATCAAAAGTGTTGCTTGTGAAGGAACAGGCATTTTCTAATTCGAGTAACCTTTTGTCTTTTTTGTTACTTTTATCATGTGATTGTTTAATTTTGTGATTATCAAATCGCCTGCTATTTCTATTCTCGATATTGTGTCTCCGTAATGGACTGTCCATACTAGCAACAAAACGTAATTTAGGCGCTACAGAATAGTAGTCACTAAGAATAACTCAACATACCCACAACTAAATCCGTTCGTAGCAGACCGTTTTCAAAATCGTATACTGCAAATGTGTTTTATGTGGGAATGGGTTTACACTTTTTAAGATATTTTTAAATAATTAATTTTGCGTTTTTAAGGATAATTGTCCGAAAGAGCATATATATACCTTGAGGCTATGTTTAATTTTCCAGTTATGTACTTTTCTAAAATTTATTACGACATCTACAACTCCAATGTTTCGTTAATTTATAGTTGGTTTCATAAATAAATGTGTCGATCTTGTTATCAATCAATTGTTTACGGGGATCGGGAAAACCATTATGATATCAATGTTCATATAACAAATAAGTATTACTTCTTTTACCTGATATTACTCAATGTTTGGCACCAATTATCTCAGTAAAAAGTCGTATGCGTCCATTGTAATGAATTTCTTTAAATTCGATTTCAACGATTTTGATAATTCTGTCTGTACCGAAAATTAACCAAAATTACTTTTCAAGTTTACACTAATTGTCTAAAGATGTGGGCAATATCAACACTAATTGTGTCGTTCTGGTGCTCTAAATGGGTGTATATTTATAATTCAAGTGAGCAGTAAGATGGGAATCAGACTTCGTTACTTTATACAGAAAGAGAAGAAATCAATACATGACAAATATAGTGTAAACAATAAATCAAATTATGCAAATTTAAATTACCCCAGTTTATTCAACATCTGTATTATTCATGCCCCCTCTGCAAGAAATGTAATTGTTATTCCAATGAAATTTGAGAATGTGTCTGGAAATTTGTCAGAATTCCCATTGGTATTAGCGTAGAATAATCTTGGTTGTTTCACTTAACTTTCAAGATAAGTTTTCATATTGTCTGTTATGAAAAACATTACAAAAGGTAGATGAATTATATCAATCTTTAGTCCATTGGTGTACAGTTATTTTATGAATTGTGTCATTCTGGTGTGAATGTCTATCAGTCCGCAAAATTCAATAGCACGACACATAGTTGGGTTGTTCGTGTACTCGTTATATGTCGTGACAACATTATTAGTGTAAGACTATACGTACCTTGTAAAAATCTGTACATAGCAGCTGGACCTGAAAATTATCAAATAATATGATTTCAATAAGCAATGGCCATAACATTCTGTCGTTCTTATCAACTCCAAACTGGCATAACGACATCTGTTGACACCTACTCTCATCAGAAATGAAACCAACGACATACACAGAACTATGTATCATTTTTATATAAACCTAACTTCGTTATTACCAAGTTATCCAATTGTGCGACTAATTATAATTAAAATGAGCAGTAAGATAACATAAAGAGTTGGTAGCATTTCATGAAGAAAGAATGAACTATTATACTCAACTGGTTGCTTTATGTTATTGTAACTTTTCTTGCAATTTGTCCTACTCTGGCAATATCTTAACATTCTGTCAGTTTCTTATATTCAACTTTAATGAAATCAAAACGAAAAAGTGAAAAGCTCTACAATAAGCCGACCATTCTATATGCAACATATGCATGCTTCTAATTATTATTATTTTGCCTGTCGTATTTGGATTATTTATCAAATATAATTTTCTAACAAGAAGTTCTTTCAGAGATGTTTATCATTGCATTGCATATTTTAAATAAGTAAGCCAATTATCAAATGAATCGTAGTAGGACATTCATCAACTGAACAGATCAAAGATTTCTAGTGATTGATAGAAATACAACTTTTAATATGAACCGAAACTAGGCGGGACAAAATGACTCGCTAAACCAATATAGTTAAACTTATATGCCAGTTGCACAAAAAGGTGAGTAGACAGGTCCCCGCAAATTTTCTAATATGCCAGTTTTCGGACTAATCCATTTGCTTTCCTGGAAATAATGTAAACTTCTATTTCAATACACATTTACTTGAATGTGTTCTAAGGAGTTTTTACATGACTATTGAAAAAAGTTTAATCACTGATAACGTGCACATTGTTACCCTTTCCCTTCCCTGTTAACATAGTTTGATTTAATGCCATTCCCTGTAAATGCATAAACGAGTAAATCAAAAACTTTAAAAAGGAACAGCAATATGGATAGAGAGTGTAGTAGGTTGCGCTACTGCGATGGCTTATTTTGGTCCTTCTCTAATGGACTGTAGTATAGACCTCCATTCCGCATAATCTCCTGCGCAGCATCGACGTCGTTCGTCTTGACTGTTTCAATACAATTACACTCTAACCGGGAAAATAAAAGTTAACGACAAACGTTAACAAATCGAATGAAAGATTTACTTTCTTCTTTTAAAGTTGATCCTGAAATGGAAGGCTGTTTGCTGAACAAGACAGTAGTGTATAGTTTCAGAATTTTCAAGAACCCCGTTCTGTATTTTCTTCTTGTTTGAAAAGGTCTTTGAATAGCTCGATGTTTTCAGGTTCATCCGGAGAGCTCTTAATTTTATTTGTCGCCGCGCAGGAGAGCGCGACTTCTATTTTTAAAAGCTTTTCAAAAATGACATGGAAGGATGACTTATTATTAGAAAGAAACAAATCTAGATGTTTTGAACATATTACAATTGTGGTTGTT
>JAUELF010268655.1:0-10978 GCA_031471495.1 Clinocardium nuttallii | reverse complement strand
ACATAGTGACAAAAGAAGAAATTGCACAAAACGTGCAATTTCTCCTTTTGCCACAATGTTTTTCACTTTTTGTCAAAGGTTTTCCATTCAATTATGAAGATTTTCTATGTTTTGACAAAAAGTGTTTAAAGTTGTCTGCTGCAGAATTGTCGTATGAGGGAAAGGGTTAATCCTTTGCCTTTGATTGTAAATCCTTTCGACTGTGTATTAATATGAGTGATATTCACTAGAATCAATTAAAGCACCTGTCTTATCATGACACATACTGAAATCATTAAATTGGTGAGATCCTTCATAATAAATTGAGCCATCCCATGAAAAATCCAACATTGTAGACTCAGCGTAAAGTATAGACCTGAATAAGCCTAAGCATGCCATGCAGGCCAACTCAGAAAAGTCAATTCGAGTCCTGTAGATTTATTTGTTTCAGGAATCATTACTCTACACCCGACATGAGAGGGAATTTGCAGCCCTGGTTAGCCTGTGGGTCAATACATTAGGCAGTGGCATGTTGGTTTTCTTGTGGAACAACTCAATTGTTGATTGTGTTCACCCTTTCTCAATTTTTCAGCAGATTACTTTGACAACATCCATGCAAAAACATAAACATTCTCTATAAATGAAAGTAAAATTATTGAAAACATTGTGGCAAAAATACTGAGAAATTGTTCATGATGTTTCAAAAATCATTTGCTACAGATGCATTTTGCATCTGCAGGTGGTAAAGAGTTTAAGATCAAGTATTTAGTATTCTGATACTTTCTTCTTGAAGGCGTTAAGAAAATAGGAACATAATTATGATGCCTTTGTGAATGTTTATTTAACTAAGTCATGCTATGTATACCAACCTGAGATTTGGACGAGGTGATCTAAAAAGGGTGCTAGAGATATGTTGTCATTTCATAAAGAGACATATAATAGTCACTGTGACCTTGACCTTTAATCTAGGCCAGTGACAAGTGACCTCATACAAGAGGCAATGCTGGTGAGCATGTGTTAAAATGTGTCACTGAAACCATGACTCAGTGAAACATGAAGTTGTACAAGAGGCAATGTTAGTGAACATATGTGTAAAGTTTCATAAAAATCAGATAAAATGTCTAAAGAAGAATAGACACTACATTGTGGCAAACGGAGAAACTGCTCATCTTTTCCAATAATATTTTGTAAAGTGTTCAAAATGCATCTGCAGGCCAGAGAAAGGGTTAAAGATAGATAATAGCTAAAAAAGTTTCTAAAATACTATTCTTTCCAACATACAGGACAATTTTGACATAATAATATTCTACAGGCAACAGACAGCCTTTTAAAACATTATCTAAAAATTATTGGAGAAATTGGTCATTTCTCTTTTTTGCTTTAATGTTTTCAACTTCAATTATTATTTATACTAACATTTATAAAGATTTTCCATTATTATTATTCCCCTGGTATTTTAAAAGTCATATGCAGCAGATTTGCTGTATGTGGGATAGGGTTAATAATTTGTGTTGGCTACATAAGAAGACAGAGAAAATAATATATAATGAGAAAGTTGTTGTTGTGGTTGACTATTACAAAATAAGGCAGATCGAGTCTAATCTGTTTTCCTGGTCTGTCTGATTACATAATACTCTTTTTAACAGTATAAGAAGTTGGGTAACTTGATTGTCTGATACTATTATAACATTTCATTCAATAATCAAAGCACAACAGTAGACAAATAAGTAAACAAGAGGCCTCACTTAAAGACTGCCAGTATCACTCCACTGTCATTAGGTAAAAATTAACTCACTATTGGCATATGGCGGCAATGTTTTTCGACCAATCAACATAGTGTCGTGTGTACTATTGTAAAGAAGTACACCAATGGGTTTGAACCAAAACAAGCTGTCTGATGCTATTTGGCTGTCTCGTTGAACTGAACCAATACTTAACCATTCACTGGCCTTATACGATCCGAGATGACAGTGTTATGTTGAAGAGAACCATTCAACTCTAAGCCAAAGCTGCAATTCTGAGAGAACCCTATTTTATACCACTCCAACACTTCTCTAAATCGCACAATGCCGATTGAGGCTTGGAGATGTGTTCTCGCTGACTGCAGAACACAGACTGACTGATCAACTAGAAACGCCAACTTATATAGCAATAACCCATGTGGGTGCTGGATGTTTCGGTAAATTAGAAGTTCGGTAAATTGGTAATATAGAGTAAACCCAATGGATGTTTCGGTAAAAAGGACTTTATATAGTATTATCAGATTTTAGAACAAGCAAAACGCCCCTTACCTAGAGCTCTGGATGAGTGCTAACAAAAGTAATTTACCTTTTATTTCAAAATGTTTCTAAAGTGTTTTCTACATCTGTATAAGAACTTAACTTCCAATTTCAGATTTTAAAATTTTGTTCAGATATGTTCAATCCAGACGAATCATTATAAAACAAATCTGCAGCAGACCACTTTGAAAATTGTTTGATGAAAATACAGAAAACATTATTAATTGAATAGAGTTGATAACATTGTGGCATTATGTTTTTAAAGTTGTCTCGATGGTTACAGAATGGCAGTTTCCTTCCATGAAGGTTTTTATACACTGTCTGATGAAAAGGTGGTCCTACAATAAAAACAACTTTAATGTATGATTAAATTCTAGCAGAAAAAATGTTCTAACGTAACAAATTCCCTATTGTAACTAAACCTACAGAATGAAAAATGTCTATTTGACTCTTCACTTTACATCTATAGTTTAGACGCAATCAAAAGTCTTTGATACAAGTTAGAAAATTTACGCATATAGATAAACATTTACATATTTATAATGACAGTCTCAAGATGGAAGCCTTTATCTGATAACGATGCAAGAACTAAAATATGTCTTTGAAAGACTGTTCAGAATTATTACAATATTCAGCATTCATCAAGACGAGAACAAATCTTTACCACTGAATTGGAGGACAGTGATTTTGATGGAAGCCTATTCATGTAGTTCAGACAGAGGGAAATACCGTCTGTTCAATTGTCGTACAATCACTATTACCGGGAAAACATTGTGGGAATGTTCTATATAATGGAACATCATCCATTCAATAAATGACATCGGAGAGTCGTAACTGTGGACAAATATTGTATGCTCCAAGCCACGTCATACTAACACAGTCCCTGCAACCAAAGATACATCCTGAACTCTGTATCTCAAATTATTTACCATTTCCAAAATATTACAAATCTGTAGCAAACAACTTTGGTAACGTCTCAGGAAAAACATTCTATATCCAATAATTAAATTATTGAATAGAGACGAAAACATTGTGGCAAAATGAGAAATGGCTTATTTTCCTAACATGTTCTCAAAAGCATGTTGCAGCTGCTTTGAAATGTGTCTGCATGTGGGAACGGATTAATAAATTTGTTAAACATATAGTCATATCTCAAAAAACTGAATGACCACTCAACTTACTGAATGACCACCCAACTAACTAAATAACCGCTCAACTAACTGAATGACCACTTAACTTACTGAATGACTCTCAACTAACTGAATGACAACTCAACTAACTGAATAACCACCCAACTAACTGAATGACCACCTAACTAACTGAATAACCACCAACTAACTGAATGATCACCTAACTAACTGAATAACAATCTAACTAACTGAATAGCCACCCAACTAAATGAATGACCACCTAACTAACTGAATGACCACCCAACTGACTGAATAACCATCTAACTTACTGAATGACCACCTAACTTACTGAATGACCACCCAACTAACTAAATAACCGCTCAACTAACCGAATGACCACTTAACATACTGAATGACCTCTCAACTAACTGAATGACAACTCAACTAAATGAATAACCACCAACTAACTGAATGACCACCTAACTAACTGAATAACTATCTAACTAACTGAATAGCCACCCAACTAACTGAATGACCACCTAACTAACTGAATGACCACCCAACTAACTGAATAACCATCTAACTAACTGAATAACAACCCAACCAACTGAATAACCACCCAACTAACTGAATGACCACCTAACTAACTGAATGACCACCCAACTTACTGAATAACCATCCAACTAACTAAATAACCATCCAACTAACTGAATAACCATATAACTAACTGAATAACCACCCAACTAACTGAATAACCATCTAACTAACTGAATAACCACCCAACTATGACCACCCAACTTACTGAATGACAACCCAACTAACTGAATGACCATCTAACTAACTGAATAAACATCTAACTACCTAAATGACCACCAACTAACTGAATAACAACCCAACTTTACTGAATGACTACCCAACTAACTGAATAACCATCCAACTTACTGAATGACCACCAAACTAACTGAATGACCACCCAACTTACTGAATGACAACCAAACAAACTGAATGACCACCCAACTTACTAAATGACCACCCAACTTACTGAATGACAACCCAACTAACTGAATAACCACTCAACTTACTGAATGACCACAAACTTACTGAATAACCATCTAACTAACTGGATAACCACCTAACTTACTGAATGACCACCCAACTCACTGAGTGACATCCCAACTAACTGAATGACCACCCAACTAATGACCACTCAACTAACTGAATGACCACCCAACTAACTGAATGACCACTCAACTAACTGAATGACCACTCGACTAACTGAATGACCACCCAACTCACTGAATGTCCACCCAACTAACTGAATGACCACCCAACTTACTGAATGACCACCCAATTTACTGAATGACCACCCAACTAACTAAATGACCATCCAACTAACTGAATGACCACCCAACTAACTGAATGACCACCCAACTTACTGAATGACCACTAAACTAACTGAATGACAACCCAACTAACTGAACAAATGTGTAATGGTGGCAATTTCTCCTTTTGTCACTTTGTTCTCAACTCTTTTCTATTATTGCACTTTTACCTAAAGGGAGTTTCCAATTTTTAGCTCTACTGGCCAAAGGCCAGAAGGGCTTGTGCGGTGGCATTGTGTCTGTTGTATGTGCGTGCTTGCGTCCGTAAACAGTTGCTTGTTAACATGATAGTCTTTAGTTTCTTTAGTTTTTATTGTATCTCAATTAAACTTATACAGTAGTAAGATATCCATGAGAGCTTCGTTCCTTTCACAAACCAGCCTGATCCGCCCATGCAAGACTGGATTATGGCCCTTGAAATAGTCAAATTGCTATAATACAGTTTTTGAATACAATAGATCCTCCATTTACTATCTGATCTTCACCAAACTTAGATGGTATTTAAATACTGATGAGAGCTTGGTTCTATTCGAAAATCAGCCAGATCTGCCCCTGCATGACTGGATTATGGCCCTTGAAATTTTCAAAATTGCTATAGTACAGCTTGTGAACACAATAGAGCCTCCATTTACTATCTGACCCAGCTTCACCAAACTAAGATAGTAGTTAAATGTTGATGAGAGGTTTGTTCCTTTTGAAAAGATTATGTCTCTTTAAATTGTCAAAATTGCTATAATACAGTTTGTGAATACAATAGATCCTCCATTTACTATCTGATCTTCACCAAACTTAGATGTTTGTTAAATATTGATGACAGCTTGGTTCCTTTCAAAAATAAGCCAGATCAATGCCAGTAGAGCATAGACCCTCATGGGCCTCTTGTTTTGGGTTAGTTTTCGAGCATCGTCTGCTGCAGATTTGTTGTATGTTGGAAATGGTTAAAGCTTTGAAGTACAATTTTGAAATAATTATATTGATTAAAGATATTTAAGTCTTCCTTCAGGTACACATAGAATGGATGACATCAAATCTAGGAGCAATAGCTAAACTAGATTCCTTCAGGGTAACACAGATTTACATATAAAACAACCATCAGACAATTCTAACGTCAAAAATACTTTATTTTCTCTTTGTATGACAAAGAACATTACAATTATAAGTACCCATGTTTCCATGACAATGTACATCATGAACATTCAAAGATATATACATGACATTGACAATATACAAAAATGATTATTCAAACATTTTCTACACAATTGTTACATAGTAACATATCAAGGATTTCAAAGAACTGACTTAAAAAATGTAAATAACACTCAAGCAAATCTCAACACTTCAAATAAATCATCCAACCCATTGCTTAATTCACACAGACAACATTTGACACATGCCATTGAACATGACTTTTGAAAATAATATTCAATAAAAGGAGAAATTGCACAAAACAAGCAATTTCACCTTTTATTGCAATATTTTCAACTCTTTATCAATATAAATCTTTAAGTTTTCTGGATTGTTTAAATTGTTTGTCTGATGATTGTGAAGTAGACAACCTTTGAGGGTCGTGTGAAGGAATGGATTAACCCTTTCTCACATACATGCAGCAGATGACAATCAGAGCTTCTTGTTAAACATTATGGTGAACTACTATAAATGAAAGTTTAATCATTGAATAGAGTTGAAAACATTGTGACAAAGGGAGAAATTGCTTGTTTTTAGCAATTTCTTCTTTTGTCACCATGTTTTCAACAAGCACTTATACATCATCATTCTACGAAGTAAGAGAATTCACACTGATTCATGAGGGTGGAGAATACTAAAAGGATGAGAGTGATTAACTACAGGCACCATACTAGTTATAAGTATTTAATAATAGTAGTAGTGGTAATCAAAAAGATGACTTAACCCTTTCCCTCATATAGACGCTTTCTGATGCCTCTGCAGCAGACGGCTTTTTGAAAACATAGTGACAAAAGAAGAAATTGCACAAAACATGCAATTTATCCTTTGGTCACATTGTTTTCCACTTTTTGTCATAGGTTATCCATTTAATTATAGAAATTTTCTATTTTTTGACAAAATATGTTTAAAGTCGTCTGCTGCAGAATTATGGTATGAGGGAAAGGGTTAAAAAGCTTTCAATGAAAACAAGCTCCCTGGATGCAGAGTTTTTCAACAGATCAGAATAGTTGAACAATCTCAGATGAGGTTCACAAGGAACATCATTCTGTGCCAAATTATTTTCATGTCGGGCCAGTGCTTTGGTGCACAAAGATTTTTTTAATTTTCTCTATATATACATATAAGGACATCAAGCGCTGCCTCCTGGCAGAAATGTTGTCCAACGGTCATCCATTTTAGTAGTGGGTCACCTAAGGAACATTTGTGCCAATTCATTTTCAAATCTGACCTGTATTTTTAGACAAGAAAGTTTTTAAAGTGTTTACTATGAACATATGAGGAAAACAAGCTCCACACCTTTGCGGCCACCTTTTTCAATGTGTTGAAATAATTTGAAAAACAGTTTTTAAGGGTCGCCCAAGGAACATTTGTTTTTGCAAATTATATTCAGGCCAGTACTTTCGAACAATAAGCTTTTTATGTTAAAGAGGACCACCCAAGGAACATTACTATCAAGTTAAGTCAAAGTGCAAACAGCAGTTTAGGAGAGACGTCATTTAAAGAAATTGTTTATGAATGAACAACTGACATCAGGTCATCACTTTGTGCACAGATGAGGCTGAGCTAAATATTTCTAATAGTGAGCAATTTCTCTTTTCAACACAATGTTTTCAACTTTATTCAATGGTTACACTAGTACGTGGGGAAGGTTTGTATCAAAGGTTCAGCTGCAATGTCTGCAAAGCACAAAATTTCAAAGTCAAATCCACTGACTGTCTTGGATTTCCTACCAAGTTAAACAGTAAAGGCAATACATTTCATGCACATACTTCAACAGAAATAAACAAAACAAATAACAGAAAAAGATAATATAAAGAAACATCAACAAAAAGGAAATTAAGATATATTTCAAACAAGAAGTAAACTACTATAAAGACAAACAATTAGACATGCCAAACATTTAACAAGAGGGTGACAATGGCCATTTAACACTCACAAGTTAAAATATTCTATTTCAGTAAACCCTTTCCCACATACAACGAATCAGTGACAGAAAACTTCGATAAAACATAACCAAATATAAGGAAAATCTTTAAACCCTTTCCCTCACATAGATGCTTTCTGATGCCTCTGCAGCAGTCAGCTTTTTGAAAACATAGTGACAAAAGAAGAATTCAAAACGAGCAATTTCTTCTTTCTGCTTTTCTCATAGGTTATCCATTCAATTATAGAGATTTTCTATTTTTTTTTTACTAAATATGTTCAAAGCCATCTGCTGCAGAATTGTTGTATGAGGGAAATGGTTAAGAAATGTACTTCTACTGGGGAAAAAACAACAACATTGTGGCAAAAGGAGTAATTGCTCATAATGATAAATTTCTCCTTTTGCCCAAATGTTTTCCTATGCTGTATGCTGCAGAAGAGTCAGAAAATCATTCATGTATGAGCACAAGTAGACTGGCATCAGTCCTTATGGTTATTTTTCAATGTTATAATTGGGGAGAACTCTAATAGATAAAATATTCATGCATCTGATTATCGTCCTTATGACCTGACCATGTTTCGGACACCAGTTGAAATGCAGCCATTGAATGAGATAATGTTAGTCAGTTAATAGAAACCATTAACATAAAAAATAAACATTGAGCCGTGTGCCAGTCTAGAAGGTTTCCTGAGATTGGATTCTTTCAAAGCTAATGTAAATCAAATTTCAGAGCAGTCGACTGTAACATTCAAATGTTAACTTCTAAGTATAGCTTTGCATACATGTATTTGTACATTTACACCATTACCTTATAAGGTAGTAACCGCATTTCGTTTACAAGTAGTGTAGGGTAACTAAGCGCTACATCACGTGGTTTGTGTTTAGACCAGCATTACGTGTGTGACTTCCATATAGGTCTGTCGTGTCTTGATATATTAGATTGGGGCGAAAAAGCCGTGCTCAAGATAGATAGAAGATTATATTGGTGAACTTTGAAAATTCAGTAAGTTGACTTTTAGTTTAAGTATTATATTTTTTCATCGATAATCAAATGATCAAACCGAACCTGACATACTAACTTTAATTGTTGGTTTTTTCTTTTAGGGGATCAACTTTGACAGTTAACTGTTATTTGTTTGCTTTATTTTTAGGTTTCGTTGTTTTCTTCAGTTTAATATTTACTTAAACTATATAACATAACTATCATCAAAAACCTTGACAGAAATACAGATAATAATATATCACCTTCACCATCATATTAATCATCATCGCTATAATACGACATCGACTGCATGTCTATTAACGATCTCATAATGACTTTACAGACGTTCATACTCAGTGTCCGAGTAAAGGGATGCAACATGACACCGTGATATGAATGAAAAAGTGTTGATACGGCGTTAAACCCCAATTAATCAATTGTGTAAACACATGAATTAATCAAACGTTTTAGCGCCTTTAAAACAAATTATGATTGGTGTACTACATATCATGCCACTTCAAATATAAAAACATTTCAGTAGAATTATCCTTTCATATTATTATTTCATTATTATAACGACGCGGGCTGTCAATCCAGGGGATGTGAGTTCGAATCCCGGCTGTTCCAACTTTCGTTTCGACGTTTGTCAAAAGTCAATGCGACATGCGTCATTCGTCTCCCACAAATGGACTAACATTCTATGTGAAAAACCAGCTAGTTGCTTGGGAAGATTTGTGTGTGGAATCAGGTGATAGAAAACCAGGAAATACATGTTAAAAACGGCGTTAAACCCCAATCAATCAATCAATTCGTATCATGATATAAATTTTTGAAATGCATTCAGCATATATTACTTCTATTTATGTTTGGTGTATAGGTGCATGGACGCGAGGAAACACACTAGGTTAACTGGTCGCCATGATGTAATTGAAAAACTATAAAACATGAAATGAAACTATAAACATCTTATCAATATAACGCAAATCAAAGCTAGCTGTTTTAATGTGAACTATTTGCAGTTTACACGTATCTACTATTTATACGATATAGTATTATAGAAATAAGATTAATACTAAAGCTTCCTCGTGAATAATGGACAGTTTTACTTCTTTGAAGAACAGAATAGAACATAACATAACAGAAGTTTATTATTAAACACATATGGTTTACAATATGCATGTGCTAAACACAGTTAAACAAAAAAAAATCGTACGTGAATGAGTAATGCAGATCTCTACACGGCGGAAATAATTATTGAAGTTAGAGGAATACGTTTATTTTTATACATGTAGCACTTGGTATGTGTAAAATAGTACAGGAGTCATACTTTTAACACACAGGGCTAGAAGATGTATTAGTTAATACATTGGGTGCTAACGAGTAGACTACCCTTATCTACTAACCAAATGATATTCAATGACTATTTACAAATATTTGTAAAAGAAATGCATTAATAATATATAATTAGAAACGCTATCAGTACACACAAAATAAAATGAGGATTGAAAAGTAATACTGAACAAACAATTGTTTAGTATTTTTTCTCAATTATTTTATTTCATCACTTTAATTTGCAGACTATTTTTAGATTAAACCAAATGTACAGTTACCCTATATCTAGTAGGTATAATGGCATATTACTGCCGTAAGATAACCAGTTAATGTTTTGTATATTAATCACTGGTTATCGAATTAGGGTTTGCGAACTTCACTTAATAAGTAACATACTTACTAGTTAACTAGATAAGATTCGTGTTACCACTTATTTGATATTCTCGGAACGTAAGACGAAAACGGGCATAAAAGTGCACAGAACTGCCTGCAGCCACCAGTTACCTTAACATGCTGTAAATTAAGATTCATACAAACGTTAACTTACGACTGAAACACATTCATGTTATCAGTTATCAATTACGCGTTTTTTGCGCAATAAACGCGTGATCGTTAACTGGCAACACGATTCCTATCTAGTTTACCACTTATTTTGTCACATACTAGCAGTTTAACTAGATAAAATTCGTGTTACCAGTTATAAATAGATACTGCGGAGGTCCTTTGTATTTTTCCTTTGGACAGTTATCGATGACGCGTTTATAGCATGGAGAAAAAGACCGGAA
>JAUELF010268644.1:0-10979 GCA_031471495.1 Clinocardium nuttallii | reverse complement strand
CTATTTACAAAGCAGACGAATCTCAAACATATTAATCACACACTATTTACAAAGCAGACAACTCTCATACATATTTATTATACACTATTTACAAAGCAGACAACTCTCATACATATTTATTATACACTATTTACAAAGCAGACGACTCTCAAACATATTAGTTATACACTATTTACAAAGCAGACGAATCTCAAACATATTTGTTATACACTATTTTCAAAGCAGACGACTCTCAAAGATGTTAGTCACACACTATTTTCAAAGCAGACGATTCTCAATCATATATTTGTTTGCAAAAGGAGAACTACCGAACTCTACCCATTTTGGGGTGTCTATCAAACTATTCGTATGTATTGATCACACCCGTATCTATTCATTTTACGCAGCGTGTTTGTTTTTCCTTATCAAATAGTTTCTTTGTTAACTGATTGTAGCTTGTATTTTCTGAATGAATCAATGATTCAAGTTAAGCGATTATTAGTGAAAATGCCAATATGCTTAAAGCTTTTTGTCAGAAATACGGTCCTTGTCTACTAAACTTTAAATTTCGCTAGCCTGTAAGTTGGCACTGAGGGGTCGTTTTTCCGTTGACAGTCCTTATATCTGTTAATTTAAATGACATTGAAGACGAGTGTCATTTTATGCTAGTGTGCCCGTTTCATGTTATGCTAGTGTGCCCGTTTAAATCAAGATCTAAGAACTAATTCAATTATTTCTTAAACTCGTCAAATCTAAAAGTTGTAAATGCCACTGGATTATACTATACAAAAGCTAACCACAAAAGAAAAAGTACATTTAATTTAGTAAATGATTAGATGTTGGTTGTTAATGGTCTTTTTCATGTTGAGCTTATTGCGTATCATGTCAGGGAAACAGCACTGAACCTTTTATCCGAATATCTGCGTACTTATATATATATATGAGCCGTCCTGCGAGAAAACCAACATTATGGCATCTGCGTAAACCAGATCAGCCTGCGCTGTCCACGCAGACTGATCCGGGTCGACACATTCCGTCTCAGGGGAGATATGTGTATAGAGTAGAGATTCCTGTAACAGAAAATCCACTGGAGGCGAAACGTGTTTATCCGGGTAGGCCTGCGCGGCACGCTTAGGCTGATTAGGGTCGATAATGTACGCAGAGTACACAATGTTGGTTTTCTCGCGTGACGGCTCAAATCAGTATCCTATTGGATCCTTCAGTATGGATGCGCAGTATGGATGCGCAGGCAAAGACTAAAAGGTTGGTTTCCCCGAAAGTCCCGCTCATATTTAAGCCGCGGCCTAAGGCTGATATTGCATCTGGTTTCGTCTCCGTGTCCCAGTATGGGTCACCGCAATAAATATTGTGGGGATACACTTCTACCTCTGCGTCAGACTATTCATTGGTATTTATCAAATCTAGACTTTGGTGAGACAGTATGTCAAAACTTTTTGCCTACGCAACACTAATCTCACACAACGCCCGACGTACTACATTTTGGAACATCTCCATTATATATAAAGATATAATTATTGAATGGAGTTGAATACATTCTGACAAAAGGACCAATTTATCATAATGAACCTTCTCTCTTTTTTTGCCACAAAGTTTCCAAAAGTCGTCTGCTGTATATGAGTCAAATATGTCTGTTTGAAATCTGTGATGAATAATAGACACAAATGAATCATATGTTATTATCGTTGTAATTATATATCCTAATCGTTGTTAAATGACACGATATTTTAATGTCGTCTGCTTGGTAAATTAAAAGTATGATTTAAACATTAGAGTTGAAAAACATTGCTTAACAATGGAGAAATCGCTCGTTTTGAGAATATCTCCGGCATGCCCAAAATGTCAGTACTCTTCTGCAAACGCATTGAACCCTTTCCCACATACACCATCTATGCAGAAGACAACTTTGAAAACAACTAGTAAGATACATATATTGAATGAAAGTTAATATATTGAATTAGGCTGAAATCATTGTAACAAAAGAAGAAATTGTTCCTAAACCCTTTCCCTCATATAGACGCTTTCTGACGCCTCTGCAGCATATTGCTTTTTGAAAAACATAGTGACAAAAGAAGAAATTGTACAAAACGTGCAATTTCTCCTTTTGCCACAATGTTTTCCACTTTTATGCATAGGTTATCCATTCAATTATAGAGATTTTCTATGTTTTGTAAAAATGTGTTCAAGGTCGTCTGCTGCAGAATTGTCGTATGCCGTATTGTCGTATGAGTGAAAGGGTTAAGAGCAATTGCACCCTTTGTCACAACAATTTTAAAGATGCATCGGAATGTGTCGGTAAGTGGTAAAGGGTTAATGTTGTCTGTAGCATGAACAATGTCAAATAATCTAGTCCTGCAAATACTCGTCCACTTTCATTTCCATTTGAATATAGTCGTGTTATTAACTTCAGTCTCGTGTTGCAATCAGACAATCCACTTACAAGCACTGCTTTGTACTTAATGGTGCATATAACGAGCTTCCGTCTAATTTACCCGAAAACCGGTGTGATACTCATGATTGTATTCTCACCAATTGCTGACAAGAGAAGTCCCAACTAGTTGTGGATGTGTTTAATGTTTTCCTTCATACACAGTTCTGTTCATCGCATACTGCCATGAAGGAAACATGAGTAATATGTTCTTGTTCCACAATATTGTCAACTTTATTCTGTAACGGTCCATTCGTTTAAAGGCAGTATCCATATCTCTTTAAGAAATGTTTCCAAAAGTCGTCTGCTGCAGAGGCGCCAGAAAGTGTCTATATATGGGAATGGGTTGAATTGACCGTATCACACATTTTGTTCTCACACCTTAATATACTGATTGTAATATGTAGTGTTGTAAAATTAATTATATCTGCATAATATGGAAGTATCTATAAAAAAAAAAAATAGAATTAATTAGGTACTTGACTTCTTAGTTTTTACCTCAGAAATGAAATTGTTTCAAATTGTGTCTCCAAAAAGTTAAAATAGTCTCTTTAAAGGGTATGTAATGACAGCCATCATTGCATATATCCAGCACTTTGCCACTTTAACTGTTAGTCTGATATGCTATTTCTAGCGTATTTGGCTTTGTAAGGCATCATTTTTGTCTAGAAAAAGTCCTATTTTTCGCCTAATGTTGTTAAAAGTCTGTAGTTAGGTTACGGTCTCTTTTAATATTATTTGTACTTTAAGAAAATGGTTTATAATACAACGTAAAATACACTAGATAAAGGTAAACCAATTTTATGTTAATAATTTTCTTTTTCTGTTTCAGAGTTTTAACCCATTATTTTACACGCTATTTCAAATTGTGTCTACTTTACACTCATTAGATGAACAAGTGGAAACATTTCAAAAACTAGAAGTAACTTTTGACAAAGGGTTGCAAATATTGCAATTAAAGATGTAAATACTCGTTTTGAACAATTTCACCCTTTACTGTAATGTTTTCAAAAGTCGTCTGAAACAGCAGGCGTCAGATGTCGTCAGTGTGAAGTTACAGGGTTAATCATATGCGTGCTGGAACCGATTGTCTGAATCATGTGTCACCAGCATAGAGGCAGATCAGCCGGCGCATTCTTAGAATTGGCTATGGACTCAAATGTAAAGCCGAGTTTAGACGTTCAACATTGAAAGAGTGTAACGACACATATAACACCAATACTTAGATACTTGCATGACAGACCGTTGTGTAATTTAGTATAATGAATTACCAGCTTTCTTCAATACTAGACATTTTACAACCTCTCAAACAATAAAACCAATTTCTATAGAGGCAAATAAACTTGTTATGTTTGTTTAATGTGGCATTTTTAGAAACGGGGTTTAACATGATTGTACTGTTGTCATCTCAATGTTTCTTATTTGCAAACATTGTTTCCCTCATACAACCAGTTGGCTCACACAAATCCCGATTCTTTTTTGGGGTCGTTTCGGACTAGACACTTGACGTTAATATTGTCGTTTGCATAATTGTTGTAAGTGGGAAAGGATTAAAGATTAACATGTTTCGTGCAATATTGTAAAAGAAAACAACCTTGGACCTACACACAATGGTTTCTGATAAACCTTTCTCTCATATAGACGCTTTCTGACGCCTCTGCAGCAGACATCTTTTTGAAAACATAGTGACAAATGAAGAAAGTGCGAAAAACGTGCAATTTTTCCTTTTGCCGCAATGTTTTCAACTTATTGCCATATGTTATCCATTCCATTATAGAGATTTTCTATTTTTTGCAAAACATGTTCAAAGTCGTCTGCTGCAGAATTGTCGTATGAGGGAAAGGGTTAAATGATAATGTCTATATAATTTTCCACATGAGAGCATCTTGACTGAGTCCAATAAGGTTAAAACCTTTCCCACATACGACCTTAAACACCTGTAGGTAAAAAGACGTGAACATTTTCCATGAACTTGAAATTATGTTATGCGCAATGTCTCCTTTTGTCGCGATGTTTTCAAAAGTCGTCTTCTGCAGGAGGCGTCAGGAAGCTTCTGTTTGTGGGAACGGTTAACTAAGCACATACAGTCATTATTAAACACCAGTAAAAATCGTCGAAATGTTTCGAATGTCCTTTGTGCAAGCTCTTGAGACAACGCATTGATTATTCTAAATAATAGAAATAAAAAATGTCAAATATTTAAATTAAATTTGGTCTAAGAACATTGTCCGATTCATACCATTGTGTAGAGATAATACATTGTGTCAAATTGTGCGTAGATTTTTACATTTTCTTACAGAAGCGAAGTTTTGTAAGAGCGGCAGACAAAAATCCAGTTTCCATCGACGTTTGCGACGTTTATGGATTCAGACCAGCCTGCACAGATCGATATATAACTCCGAGTGCACGGATAGACTGGACGGCATATTGTCAATATATAACTCCGAGTGCACGGATAGACTGGACGGCATATTGTCAACTCGTGTCATCAATACACTATGGCTGTTTTCCCCGGACCATGACTCTAATATTAACAAATGAGCCGTCCCGCGAGAAAACCAACATTGTGGCATCTGCATAATGCATCGAACTAGATCAGCCTAAGCATGCCGCGCAGACTTACCCGGATATATACGTTCGCCACCTGTAGACTTTCTGTTTCAGGAGTCATTACTCTATACCTCTATTCCCTTAGGCGAAATGGGTCGACTCAGATCAGTCTGCGCCGACTTCGCAGGCTGATCTGGGTCAATACATTACGCAGAAGCCATAATGTTGGTTTTCTCGCGGGACGGCTCCAATTCTTGATAATATACATGTACTCATTTACACATACAATTTTCCCACTCTTTGGACCATCGTGAAATGAAAAAATCGTGTTAGAATTTTAAACCATTTCAGTATACTTACTAACACGTAGTCACATAACAGTTGTCACTCTGTCTCAATATGAGCCGTTCTACGAGAAAACCCACATTATTGAATATGCGTTATGTATCGACCCAGATCAGCATGCGAAGTCCGCGCAAGCTAAACTGGGTCGACACATTCCGTCTTAGGGGGATATATTGATAGGGTAATGATTCCTTAAACAGAAAATATACAAGAGGCGAAAAGAGTCTGCCCGGATTAGCCTGCGCGGTGTTTTTGGAATGACAGGGACAATAATTTATAGCCGAACAAATTATTTAAATTGCTGTAAGTCGGCGTAATCCTATTTTCCCCATAAAGAATTTTCGGATTTAAAGTAATTTTGAGTCAATTTTGGAAACAAACAGTCTGAAGATCTGTTTCTCTTTCGGAAGAAGAAGTATGTTCGATCATTATATGAAATAAGCCGAGAAACCAACATTGAAGACTCTGCGTAAAGTATCGACCCGGACAAGCCTATATATAAGCATGCCGCGAAGGCTTACCCGGATAATCACGTTTCGCTTCCTGTGCATTTTCTGCTTCAGGAATCAAAACTTTATCCCCCTGAGATGTGTCTGCCCGGATCAGTCTACGCGGAGTGTGCAGTAGTCTGATCTGGGTCCATACTTAACACAGAGTCCATACTGAAAGTTTTCTCGCAGGACGGCTCAAAATGTTCCGGGTTACAAAACAGTAACTGTTAATGTTCTAAAGATCTGTCTAGCTTTCGGAGGAGGTATTTTAAGTATGCGTGAAACGACTTAATTAAGAATCAATTTTTCAATTTCATGGCGACTGTATTATTATAGACTTTGTTAATTTAACCCTTTAACACATACACACAATTTGCAGCAGACGATTCTGTTTTCATAAGTCTATCGAATGACTACACCTTCATTATTTAGATTTTTCTTCATTATTTTGCAGTTATATCTTTAAAGTCGACTGTTGCAGATTTGTAAAAGATCTATTTCAGACATTTCACGGAGGTCATTTCGGTTATCAACTTGAGCTGTTCCAAGAGAAAAGGAACATTATGGCCTCTGCGTAATGGATTGATCCAGATAAGCCTGCGCAGTCCGTGCAGGATAATCCGGGACGATGCATTCCGTATCAATGGTAAAGAGTGATGCATCCTGAAACAAACAAAGACACAGGAGGCGAAACGTGTCTATCCGAGTAAGCCTTCGAAGCATGCTTCGACTAATCCGGATCGATACTTTACGTAGAGTCCACACTGTTGCACTTTTCCCCCCTGAGCTTCTTTACTCCACCGTCGCAATCAACCTATTTTAAGGCGGAAGACGAATTACGACAAGTACTTCTGGTCATAGCGGTATAAGAAAGTTTACTGAGATTCAATCTCACGACATCTTAAACCCCATCTCACATACGACAAATCTGCAGCAGACGCATTTGAAAACAATTATTCATATAAATACATAAATATAGCGGAAACTCTTTATCAATGGAAGAACCATTTTTGAATAAAGTTTGAAACGTTATGACAAAAGGAATGTTGGAAATGGTTGAGGATAGCCCACGTCAGTTACTGATTAATTTAGAACATACCTTAACCCACTTATAGTGTAACGTTTTGGCCGCCACGTTTATCTACGTTGGGAAACGTGGCTCCAGTGTGAGCAAACGTAGAACAAAATGGCTAAAACGTGATTAAACTTGTCAAAACGTGATCGCACGTGGGACAAAAGGTGCAGTTTGGACATGTTCCAAATAAACTCACGTTTTCCTACAACGTACTACAACGTGGCGAGAACGTACAGCGTAGTAAAACGAAGCAGAAACGTAGCAAAGACGTAATAGAACTTGAACAAAACGCGTCCCGCCGGTTGATACATTCTGTTGCGTTTGTTGACACGTTGTGTCGCGCTATGCTAAGTTGTGGCCTCGTTGCTACCACGTTCCTCGTGCCGCGTTATGCCACGCTGTTTCACGCTATGATACGCTGTAACACGTGGTACTACGTTATGAGCTGCGCTATGCTACGCTACGGTGTTTTACATTGTATGACGTTGTGCTACGTTTCTACTTTGTTTGGCTACTAGTATGTATGTTGTGGTACGCTATATAATTTATGATACGCTCTGTCGCGTCAATGGATTGTAATGGTTTCAACAGTCTTGGTAGAGAGTCATCAATGCGTGACGTGTTTTAACTGAACGTGGTTGCAACGTGACGGCAGCGAGGCAGTATAGCGATGTTTTAATTCGATTCAATTTTTTTTTTTTTACAATATTAAATGACAAAACAAAATGCAAATAAGATAATATATTTGACTAAATAATGAAACATGATTTCGACAAAATATCTGAATATAAATCTGTCTGAACGTCTTAAAAATCATTCGAAATTTTGGAACTTTTATTTGAACAAAATGATGCAAAATGCCTGCAATTGAGAATACTTATCGATAAATCATTTCCCAGTTTAGGGAAAAATAGACACCCAACAATCCTAGTTTGAGATTAAATCACGTAAGAGATACGCAGAGACATTTATACGGCTTATCCTATTATACCGTATAACGTCATGTTGTTCAATGAATTATCTCGCTGCGATCGTGAGACATGTTCTTAAAACTTATATTAACCTACTTGTGGACGGATTTCACTTCACCCACATATTTCTGTTCGTTAATCCTTTCCCACGTGTAGACGCAGTTTGACGCATCAGCAGCAGACGACTCTGGAATACATTGTGGCAAACTCAACTTTGTTCAGTAAGTATACCTTAATTTATAGAGATTTTCCTAATCTTTTACTAAAATGTCTTAAAAGTCGTCTGCTGTAGATCTGTTGTTAGTTGGAAATCGTTAACAATTATACTATTTATAGAGGTTTTTCATGTTTTGCAAAACATTTTACTGACGATTTGCTACATGTGGTAGAGGATAATTGAAACTGGTATCGGTCCATTTCCTTAACCCTTTCCCACATACAACACATATACAGCAGAACTATGAAAACATCTAGAGAATAATACAGACAAGTTCTATAAATGAAGGTTTATTTATTGAAAAAAGGTTGAAAACATTGTGGCAAAAGGAGAAATTGCGCGTCTTGAGCAATTTCTCATTTTGTCAGTATATTTTGTTTAAAAACGTCTGCTGCAGAGGCGTCAGAAAGTGTCTATATGAGGGAGAGGGTTAAGTTTAGCAATTGTGTCAGAATGTTTTAATGTCGTCTTGTAAAATTTCTCAAACTGTAGTATGTAAAATTTTATTAGAAATATAGTTGCTGAAGACAATCTTACACGTTTCATATAAATGTAAAGCATACTTATTCCCGAAAGCAAATTATGCAAAACGCAGGGTTATGTCATATTCCACACTCTTCAATGTGCACCATATGTTATGGTTTATTATTTTGGGTAGCATTTCCTCTTCAAATTGTTTATTTAATGCCCCAAATTGATAACGGATCTAAATATATGAATGTTACAATGAATCTAACATACGGAGTAGTTAATATAAATGAGCCGTCCCGCTAGAAAACCAACATTATGGCATCTGCGTAATGAATCGACCAGAACAGCCTGCGCTTTCCGCGAAGAATGATCATCGATGCCGACACATTCCGTCTCAGGGGGGTAAAGGTATAGAGTAATGATTCCTGGAACAGAATATCCACAGGAGGCGAAAGTGTCTATCCGGGTTAGCCTGCGCGACATGCTTAGGCGGACTTGGGTCGACACCTTACGTAGTCCATAGTGTTGTTTTTTTCGCGGGACGGGTCAAATGTGTTTTTAACTATTTTTCAGTGGTTTATATCCTATTAAACTCACTGTATCAAATGGTGCAGTTATTACGCGTAAGTCGTCGCTGTTTCCCCTAGCTTTGAAACGTCCACAATGTCATCAGTAACGCAACGCATGCTGTACAATCAATTGATTGAGTGTAGTTCAACGCCTTTTTCAATCACTTTTCATGTCATATCACGGCGACCAGTCCACCTACTCATATGTTTCCAGGCTCTCCCACACCAGTAATCCACACACCATACTTTCCAAGCAACCGGCTATTTTTACACATAGACTGTTAGTCCATTGATGGAAGACGAATGCAACTGGTCCTAATGCGACAGCTGCATATACAGTCAAACCTATGTTAAAGACCACACTTGTTTTTGCAATTCTCTGTCTATAGCAACCACGCTTTTATTATCCCAATTACTCATGTTATGCATAAATGACCCTATAATTAATGACCACCTGTGAACACAGACCAAATTGTTTTCTTCCCATGCGTGGCCTTTTAACACAGGTTGAACTGTAAACATATGCAATGGTGTTTAAGATGTACATATTTATTTATTTCAACTCGTGAATACCAAAATACGTGTTCAGTGTTCCCTCAGTGAAAATATAGCTCGATGCTACACAGAAACAGGCTTGTCATTTTCTACATGAGCCGTTCCACGAGAAAACCAACATTGTGGAGTCTGTGTAAAATATCGACCCGGAATAGCATAAGCATGCCGCGCAGGCTTACCCGGACAAACACTTTTCGCATAAGCATGCCTCGCAGGCTAACCCGGACAGACACTTTTCGCCCCTTGTGGATTCTTTAAAATTTATTTTTGTTGCTTCTCGTAAAATGGTTACGTTAGTTCTTTGTTTATTATTGTAATTTGCCTGTACTAGATAACATACTCTGAATTGTTTTGCATTTCATTTATATCACGGCGTTCCTGGGTTAAATTACCAGTACTACTGGTAGTTATTCGTCCGAACACCGATACTTCAGTCGTAATGCCCTACCCGAGTCCACGAGAGACAAGGCGGGAAGCCATTACTACTATCTTTAAAGTAGTGATCGAATCAGGGATCAAACTTTGACCCCCATTCCCGAGACGGACGTTGTAACCATTACAGCAAGGACACTTTGTACGATTAACTAAACCGTCTTATTATTTAATCCTTTCCCACATGCAACAAATATACAACAAATATACAGCAGACGACTTTGAAGACTTCTTGACAAAGATATGGAAATAATGAATACTGAGAATAACTTAAAACACTGTGGGAAAATGAGACATTGATCATCATGAGCAACTTATTGTTTGTATTACTCATCAATATCAACCTGACATTAACCTTCAAACAAAGGTCATTATGAGTCACGACATGCGGTAAAGAGGCTTATAGCACGTCCGTTTTGACATCACATTACATTAAGGTGCAGATATGATCAAATTCGTTTTCAGTTTCTCGTAAAAAAACAACTTTCTCTAGAAAAATCCCGTTTTTGAATATCAAATGATACCAGTAAGTCAAATGTAGATCATCTCATAAATAGTTTTATAATGCCAGACATGCATTTCTGACAACTAATGGAATATATTCATGGAAGTATCAACTCTGTAATCTGTGTAATCGTATATGTCTTATATTATCCAAATAAAACCCCGACTCATCGTATTGAAGACAAAACAGACGAAAACCGAATCTCGGATGCTTTAATCCTTTCCCATATAACTCAAATATGCAGCAGACGACTTTGAAAACATACTGGGAAAAAAAGATGGAAAAAATCTCTAGAATTTAAAGTACCAATTATTGAATAGAGTAGAACATATTCTGTCTGAAGGAGAAATGTCTAACCGTGGTATTGGGTTTG
>JAUELF010268633.1:0-10979 GCA_031471495.1 Clinocardium nuttallii | reverse complement strand
TTGTGGCAAAGGGAGAAATTGCACGTTTTGTGCAATTTCTTCTTTTGTCACTATGTTTTCAAAAAGCTGTCTGCTGCGAAGGCGTCAGAAAGCGTCTATATGAGGGAAAGGGTTAAATCTTCACAGTAGACCAAAACTTAATGTTAAAAGCTTGCAATGGCAACTCGCCAAACTTGGACATTTTAAAAACCATGTCTAATGTTTAAAATTATTGCTTGTTTAATTGTTGCCCATGTGTGGACGCCTTTGTACCACTAAGGTGACTTAACCCTTTCCTTCATACGACAATTCTGCAGCAGACAACTTTGAACATATGTTGGCAAAAAATAGAAACTCTCTATAATTGAATGGATAACCCATGACAAAAAGTGAAAAACATTGTGGCAAAAGGAGAAATTGCACGTTTTGGGCAATTCCTTCTTTTGTCACTTTGTTTTCCAAAAGCTGTCAGAAAGCGTCAATATGTGGGAAAGGGTTAAGAAAACAAATTGAATCCCGATATTATGAACAATTCTTCTTTTGCCACAAGGTTTTCAACTCTTTTCAATTAATAAGGTCATAAATAGAGATAGAGTTGTCTGCTGTGTTTTTTAGCTCCTGGGTTCTGAGATTAGGGCCTGTGATAATCATTATTAACCCTTTTCCAAAGACAATAAGAAAATTCGCAGATGACTCTGAAAGCACAGAAGCGTAAAAAAGCATTGGTATTTTAAACCTTACCCTCATTTATAAACTTTCTGACGCCTCTGCAGCAGACAGCTTTTTGAAAACATAGTGACAAAAGAAGAAATTGCTCAAAACGACAAAATATGTTGAAAGTCGTCTGCTGCAGAATTGTTGTATGAGGGAAAGGGTTAATCAGGTCATGACTGCATCAGATGAATGTTGAAAAAAACTATAGATTTTTTTTTTAATCTGACAAAATAGTTGTTTTAGAATTCTTAGTTCAGTCTTATATATCTCAAGATTTAAAAAAAAGGCCTATGAGAAACAATTACGATATAAGATGATGGTAGTTAAAACATTGATTTAAAATTGATATGTGCATTTTGAGTAAAGTGTAGGGACTGGACTGTTGAGCGAATTATTTGAAATTAATGGGTGATAAACAGATTAATTTACCTCTATGAATAGAGTATATCATTGCAGCTTTTCATAGGGTATTGTATTATGCTTGTATGCACTTATAAAACATTTTCATATAGAATTAACTGGCATTAACAAATATTTGTGAATATTAACCCTTTCCCACGTATGGCCACCTATAGAATCATTGTGTTGCATTTGCAGCAGGTGCATGACTTTTGCAAGCATGATGACAAAAGAAGAAATTGCTCAAAACAAGCTATTTCTCCTTTGTCACAGTGTTTTCAACTGTTTTCTGTTGGTATACCTTCATTTCTTGAGGTAATCCATATGCTGCAGATTTCATGTATGTGGCCACAGTGGGACAGGATAAAGACTCTTCCATATTATAATCACCTTAGAAAATGAATGAACTCTACAGATAAGAAAACATAATTTCAAGATGGCTTATTAATTGGAAAAACTTGGTTAAAAGTAACAATGGGAATTTGTTCCATCTGATGGATCACCTTGTCTTGCCACAATATTTAAACTTATTCAATGATTATACTTTCATGAATTGAGATGCTGCAACGTTTCTGCCAAACCATGGACATTTTTCTTTAAGAGTTTTCTTTATTGATGCTTTCTCACATACAACAAATCTGCAAAATACTTTGACAACATATATATTTAGACAAAAATATGGAAAAATTCTTTAACCACAATTTGCTCATAAGTTGCCTGCTGAAGTCTTGGGTCAACATATTCAGCAAGTGGGAAAATGTTAACACCTAATCTTGTTATAATAACTTAATTTCTGGCTAGTTTTCTATATGTTGTGAGGCTCTCATACATAAGAAGCTACAAAAAACTTAATGTTTTCATATGGTAATATATTATACCTACTTCTATTGACAGGAAAAATTCAATTGATTATTTATAGCATGCTAATGATAGAACCAGGAAGTTCCTAATAAATAGTCTAATGACACTTTTCCCACATACAACAAATCTGCAGCAGACGACGTTGAAAAGATTCTAAGCAGAAACATTGAACATCTCTATAAATAAAGGTATAATTACTGAAAACATTGTGGCAACTAAATTAAAAGGAGAAATTTTCGTTTTGAGCAATTTCTCATGTTGTCACAATGTTTTTACAAGCTGTCTGCTTCAGATGCATCAAACTGTGTCTACATGTGAAAAATGGCTATTTACACATACTTTTCTCATTTCAACAACTTTTTACAACTGTGAAGTAGATGTTTCAGTACAATGTACATGGTTTCTTCAAAACGTTGCCTAAGAAAAGAAGAGATATTTCCTTTTTTCCATGTTAATTCCTATTTGTGTTTCCAAATGTAGCATCCCTTAGATTTCTAAATGTTACAATATTTTCCCATGTGTTTTCTAAACAGACAACTGTTACAAATAAAACAGATCAGGGGACACTGGTGACAAAAGGAGAATTTGCTCGTATTGATCAATTTCTTCCTTTGGTGCGATGTTTTCAAAAAGCCGTCTGCTGCAGCTAGGTATAGAGGCGCCAGAAAGTGTCAGACAGTATACAAGGGAAAGGGTTAAAACCTTTTCACATACAACAAATCTGCAGCAGATGCCTGAAATTATTTACATGCAGCAAACATAATGAAAATCTATATGAAGGAAATCATAATTATTAAAAAGATCTCAGAGAACATTGTGACAAAAGGTGTCTTTGAAAACATCAAGGCAAAATATGGGGCAATTTTACTTATGAAATTATAATTCTTATTGCATAAACTTGAAAGCATATTAGCAAAGGGGTACTTTCTCAATATTTATAAAAATTGCCTTATTGTTGCAAAGGTTTAACCATTTAATAATACCACCAGTATATATAGTCACATTTTGAAGCATATACATCAGACAACATTTGAAAACATTGTGGCAAGGGATAAATGTCTGAAAACGAGCTACATTGTGCAAGCAATTATAACTCCTTTTGTCACAATGTTTTCTACTCTATTCAAAATTCATGCTATCATATTAGGGCATTTTCCATATCTTTACGGAGACTAAAATTGTCAAACTCATCTGCTGCAGAATTGTTGTATGTGAGACAAAATGAGCAATTTCTCCATTAAATTTTTCACAATGATTTCAACTCTATTCAATAATCAAACTTTCATTTATATAGAGATTTTCTATATTTTCAACTCAATAATTTCAAAGTCATCTGCTGCATATTTACTGTATGTGGGAAAGGGTTAATGAGCCTGTCAGTTGACAGGACACAGACAATGTTTACTGTCAACCATTGATGATTTTATAATGACAGTCCTAATATGTCATCTAAGGATCTGCAGTCACCCTAACTTGGTTTATCTCATTGGCAATGGCAGGAAAACAAATATAAAACTGCCTGTGTGGCATTTGACTTGAAGAATGCATCTACAACAGATGCCTCTTGAAATAAAAAAGATCAGACTAACAGTGCAATTTCTCCTTTTTCCATAATGTTTTCAACTCTATTAAATAACTGACATTAATAAACCTAATTGACCTAAATTATATACTTCCCTAGATATTTTCGAAGTCGTCTCCGATGGATTTGTTGTATGTAAGAAAGGTTGGGTTAAGGTTATTATATTCAGCTTAATTTAACCCTTTCCCCCATAAAGACGCTTTCTGACGCCTTTGAAGCAGATAGCTTTTTGAAAACATACGTAACAAAAGAAGAAATTACACAAAACGTGCAATTTCTCCTTTTGTCACAATGTTTTCCACTTTTAGTCATAGGTAAAATATCCATTCAATTATATAGATTTTCTATGTTTTGACAAAATATGTTCAATTAGTAGTCTGCTGCAGAATTGTCGTATGAGGGAAGGCATCATCACCATGATTACTTAAAAAGTAAGGATTCTAAACCTTTCTGTCTTAGTGTTGTATAATGACAGCATCTGTTCTGGGATACAAGGGTTCTATGTAAACTGTTGAAAGTAATGTAAAGCAATCATATTTACACTTTAACTTTGTCTTATTTAAAAGCTTAGATGAAGGAAACAAAAACTATTTTGATTAGTCAAATTCAAATTTTGAGATTGAAAGTAAACATTGTGTTTTAAAAACAGAATTTAAGATGTTTTATGGTGTGATTTTATTTTTTTCCAAAATCTTTATTATAAATTTGCTGCTGTGCAGGCATCAATAAGTCATCTGAAATGGTAAAACACTTAACCCTCTCCAACTCGCAAATCCATTTAATCTTCAATAATATGTCAGCAGGTGACTTGAAAACATGAGTGCCAACAGAAAAAAAAAAATGTCTTAAAATGAGCAATTTCTCCTTTTGTCACGTAATTTCAACTCTGTTCATAGAGGTTGTCTTTTATTTTACCAATATGTTTTCAGAGTCGTCTTCTGCAGATATATTGTATATATGGGAAAGGTATAACTATTGATTTATAGGTCAATGTAAGGTGACAGCTACATGTAGTTAAGTCCTCTTGTTATATTGCAGATCAATCTGTTGCTCTGTGAGTTACTGGGTCAACTGTTCACCTGATATGATATTTTAACCCATGTTGTGGGTACTCAAGATAAGCGTTTCACTGAGACAATTATCTTATTTAGAGCTCTGCATACATTCATATTTTATTCATTATCTAATTTCAGCAAACCATCGGTATAGTTCACTTATTGGACCCGGAAGGTAAAGGGAAAGTCAACTTTCAAGATTTCTGTAAAGGTGTTCAACAGATCTTTGAAGTCCAGGGTAAGTGAAACAGTGTTTTAAACCCCCTTTCCCTCTTGTTGATGCATTTTGAACATTTGCAGCCGACGGAGTTTGAAAACACTTAGGATGAAGGAGAAATTTCTCACATTAATCAATTTCTCCATTTGCCACATGCAGTGTTCTCAACTTAATTTAAATAATTGTCCTTTCAATTATAGAGAATTTCCAATGTTTTCAAAGTTGTCTGCTGCAGATTTGTTGTGACGGAATGCGAAAACCACTACATTCTTTGTTCACCCTTTCCAAAATGCAGATGCATTTTAATGGCATCTGCAGCAGATGACTTAAGGAAGCAATTGTGTCAAAAAGATCAAATCATGGTTTATGATTTGCAATTCGTGCTTTTGTCACAATTTTTCAACTCTGTTTAAGAATTTTTCATTCAAGATTTTCCACTATGGGAAATTTCTTTTGAATGAGCCCTGCACTTTTTACGGAGCAATCAGTTCTAACATATGTTCTGAGTCACAGTATAGGCACAGCATACATGAGCATAATTAGGTTGAAATGACGCTTTAGGCCCTCAGGTTTTCCAGGGTTGTCTTCACTCTTGGGGCAACCCTCCCCTTGATGACTTATTAATGATCAGGTTAATTAAGACTCAGACCAGTGTGCAGGCTGACCTGGATACTCACTGGTTTCAAATTTCAAGTTCTATAATCTATTATGCCAGATTTTTACGTTTTCAAATTTGTCAAAAATCAAAAGATATGGAAACCTTGCAGAATTTTGAAACAAAGTGAGCTATAATACATTATTAGCTCACGGTTTTTCTAAAAATAGTCCAGGTATTGTGATTCCCTTTGCCTCATGTGTGTCATCACAAAACTATAACTTTACCTCATGATATATACTCAAAAACTGTTCTACATTTTCAAATGAAATCTAAATGGTACACAATAATCAAATGCCCCTAGGAACATTATACTCATTTCAAGTCACATAACTCTTGTTTTAATGATTATTTAATAATGCCCCTTTTTCAACTAAGAAAAAAGCAGACAAGCATTGGCGTTTACTTGCAGCGCTCTTGGTTATATTTGTTTTAAACACAATATTTTCTAAAGTCTTCTGATGCATGATTTGTATTAATGACTGCTCTTTGAGAGGCATGTTAGGAATGATTGATATGATTCCTGGTTTCTGTAATGTTAAAAGTACCTAGCGCACAGACAGGGAAGGTATTTAGGTTATATTACCTGCTTCCATATATGTTCTGATTGAATATCATAAAAAAACAAACACTACTTGATGAGAATAGAGGATAATGGGTTGAAATAGTTAAGCTAAAGAAATATGATATTTTTCCTTATTTTAAAGGTCTTAAAATTAAACCCTTTCCCACATAGAACATACCTGTGTGAAGCAGACAACTTTTGAAAGACATCATACACAATTCCACTTTTTGCACAATGTTTTCATCTTTAGACTCTAGCTAAACTAATCGTATGCTGCAGATTTGTAATATCTTGGAATGGGTTTAATTATTGAATATATTAGAAAACATTGCGGCAAAGGTTGTTGAAAGTCACATTGTATATATAAACTTTGTCCCTTTCCAACACCATTGGAACATATTTAGGAAAGATGACTTTTAAAATGTTTTGGGTAAAAATAATTTGATCATATTAAGATATTGGAAATTAGAAGAATAATTTTTTAGTCATTATGAACATTTCTTCTTTTTTCACAATGTTTTGTTAAAAAAAAGTGTGAGGAATCCACCATGGTCGAGTGGTTAGCATCGTGGATTTGAAACTGGGTGTCCCAGGTTCGCTACCCAGTCGCTGCACTACGGTCATGGTGGAGTGCCCATGGGCATTAGGCACATTTTCTAACCTAGTACTGGTTTGTTTACCCAGGGATCATAAATAAGTGAACTGTCACCATGATATAACTGAAATAATGTTGAAAACGGCATAAAACCCAAATTAAACAAAAACAAAGGTTAAAAAAATTGTGTACATCAAAATATGTCAGCATGTGAGAAAGTGTTATGATTACAGTTTCTTTTTTATATTACAGCCCAGTCCAAGTTCTCGAATGATTTAACTCCAACAAACTCAGGAACCCATGCTGATTTCATAAACTCTTTTTTAATAACAGACATATGCCCTAATGAGGTAAGTGATATAGACTGAGGTTGTTTGTGTCTAAACATCTGACTTTCTGTTGGTCTCACTCTGATTAATCAAATTACGTACTTAATTAGCCTTTTCAGTTTACATAAATGCATAATGCATCCGAAACTGATGTTTTTTAAAACATTGCGATAATTTTTTTTAGTTATAATAAGCAATTTCTACTTTAGCCATAGTGCTTTCAAGTTACGCATGTATTTTAAAATATTCTGTCATTTAAAAGAATTTCCACATTAATTAATGCCAAATGTTTTCATAGTTGTCTGCTTTATATGATCAACCTGCAGCAGACTCGTTGTTCCTTGTATAAGAGTAGATAATGCTACTTTTAAAAGTGAATTAATGTTGTTTTATATTCAGTCTTTTTCTTGCATTTTAAACAAACTATCATTTGCTTTTGACCTTCTCCAGTTGGGGTCATATAAAAGACTTAAATGTTTTAAACCTTTTCTCCTAAACCCCGCCCCAACAAAAAAAACGGTAAATGGTACTGCGCTTGCGAGTGCCAAGAAAATATTGCAGTGTCATAAACATAAAGGCATATATGAAGGTTTGCCTTGACAATCATTTGTGACCAAGATTTCTTGTAACAAGACAAAATAATTGAGCACAGTTTTATTACATCCCTTAGTTTATTTCAAGATACTGGTGACCACTCATGAACCTAAATATTGTCTGGATTCAAATAAATTGGTTTTAAACTCACTATGTTTAAACAAATGCAATTACTTTAGTGTCCCATCAATCAAGCTTTGATTGGTTTGTAATCTTGAACAAATGCGGTGTAATGTTTATAAATAAGGACTCGGTATGTAACCATACCTGAACATTATTTTATGTGTGCATAGTTTCCATTTATCTTTTTTCCTCTTCTCCATCATCAATTGCATAATAACTATAGACATTATAGGCATATAATTTCCCTGAAAGCCAGTCATCATGGCATGGTAAATTGTCTATCTGTATTTGGCTTCAAACTACTTCTACTCTGTAACCACTAAGCCATAATTTCAAAGAAACTAAACATATATAGCATTATCTCAATGTCTTTTCTTTAAGCCCTTCAATGTTTTTGATCCAGCCTGCAACATTTTGTTTTCGCTGACAACTGAAAGAAAATAAACTTGAAATTTTAGGTCGACAGTTTGCCATTTATTATTTTTAATTGTTGTGGTAAATTTCATGTCAACAAGTTGAAATTAGCCTGATTATATTGATCCATAAAACATAGACTTTAAATTTTGACTTGTCAAGGTCAAGTCTTCAGCGTGACAAGGCATAATTGTGGAATTGTTGCGTTTGCTATTAAGTTGGCAAATATAATTTACAGCCAGAAAAGTTGTCCCGTTTAACAATCCATTGGATGACATTTATTTGAGATATTGTTCAAAGATTTTAATTATATGTAGAACTTTGGTTGCTTTGGCATCAGAAAGAGGGAAAATAGTCAAACCGTAGTGGTTCGATTTGAAAAAGATTTGGCACAATTGTTTAAATTTAAACAATAATTGTAGAATTATAAATAATTGTTAAAAATAAACAATCAATTAGTCTCTTTTCTTTAACAATTCTTATCCATTTGGAAGCTATTCTTCCAATCTTTTAATTTTGTTGAGCTTCTTCTATAAAAAAAAAAAAAAAAGAATGTTTCACTAACACATGTTGGTTCAATTAAATTAAACCCTTTCCTACTTACACATTTTGATGCGTCTGCAAGAGACAACTTTTGAAAACTGTAGGGCAAAAGGAGAAATAATCCATTTGGAGCAATTTCTCTTTTTTTTAAACTATTAATACAGTCATGTAATTATGTTTTTACTACAAGAGATTTTCCTAATTTATTTTTGCCAAGATGACTTCAGATTTGTTGTAATGTTGGAAAGGGTTATTCAGGTCCCAGATGTGTAAAGGGTCATTCATACAATGTACAAAGATAGCAGTAATTACATTATTCTATCCCTTACAGTCCTCATTTAACAAATAATCAGAGGATGATTTATAAAAAAGATTGAAGCAAAATATAGAGAATATCTATAAATGAAAGTATTAGTATATAACTAGATTTGAAAACATTGTGGTAAATGGGAAAACTGCCAATTCTGAGCAATTTCTTCCTTTGTGACATTTATGTTTTCAAAAGTTGTCTGCTGTTATAAGACGTGTCAGAATGTGTCTTAATGTGGTAAAGGGCTATCTAGCTCAGAGATAATCTAATTAATTTGTGTCAATGTTTCTAGTTTCTTGCTAAAAACAAATTTACAAAGTTACATTTACATGTTTAGCCTGTATTCATTATCTTTTGCCGAGTACTTGTTACTCAGTAGTTGTGGATATTCGTTAACCATTTCTCACATACAATCTGCAACAGATGACTGAAAACATTTAGTCAAATATAGCAAACATCAAATAAAGGTTTAACTATTGAACACATTGTGGCAAATGGAGAAATTGCTCATTAAGAGTAACTTTCCCCTTTTCTAAATTAATGGTTTTGAATGTCCTCTACTGCAGAGGCGTGAAAAAGCATCTGTTTGTGGGAAAGGGTTTAAATTGTTCTCCTCAACTTTCACTTTACTGAATTCTAGCTGCTGTTAATTATGACACTATAATTATATAGTGCTTGAAATCAGGCAAACAAATATTCAGGACCGTAAATACCATACCTATGTATAAAGCTTTCAGACACATTTTAATGCATTTTCACCAGATGTCGTTTGCTTCAGCTAGGTAAAATTGAGTCTGCATGTGGGAAAGGATTAATTAGTTAAAATCTATTAGAAACTCATGGTGCCCTTCCCTTGCTGATACTGCCGACACGACACGGTAATTAATCAAATGATCTGTTGTATGTTCTTCCTTGATTATTCTAGCTAGCTGAACCCTTTTCAATTATTTTAACTGGTAAAATGCAACATTTTAACCTACGATAAAACACAAATATTTTATGTGGTACATTATAACTATGTCTGCGCGAAAACAACAATCTTAACCCTTTCCCAAATACATCAAATCTGAGGCAGAGCACATTTAAAAAACATAGTAACCCACACAAATTTGGAAAATCTCATTAATTGAAAGTTACTAATGATTATTGAATCGAGTTAAAAAAAATATATGGCAAATGGAGAAATTGCTCTTTTGAGCCATTTCTCAATTTGCAACTGTTTTCGAAAGTTGTCTGCTGCAGAGGCATCTGAAAGTTGTCTGCTGCAGAGGCATCCGCAAGTATCTTGAAGGAAGGGGTTAAGGTTTCTGCTTCCCCACTCACAGTCTATAATCTGGATCTCCAATTTGGTCACAAAACAGTCTTCAAATGTGTTTTTTGTTTGTATTGGAATTAACGCCGCTTTCAACAGCTAATTTCATATTGCGGCAGACAGGAAAGATTTGTGGTTCCTGTGACAAATAAGCTTTGGCTATACTTTACATAGATCACTTTTGTGTTGGAAATTCAGCTGAAGAATTGTTTAGTTATAAACTTCATAATGGACAAATGCAGGCTGAGCCGAACTCAACAATGCTGAAAATCATCTAAAACTAGTAAACAATTGAGATTGATGTGTAAAAATGTATTTGGGCGTGGCTTCTGAATTGGATATAAGTGTTGTTATGTCTTGTGTGACTTACATGTGCAATAATCAATAGTATGGGAAACAGATATTGATATATTTACCCTTTCCTACAGCTGGCTGTTGAAAACATTGTGAGAAAAGGAGGAATTGCTCAAAACAAGCAATTTCTCTATTTTTAAGTTATTTTAATAATTATACCTTAATTTATTGAGAATTTCTATATTTTTAACTAGATGTTGTTAAAAGGTGTCTGCTGCAGATTTCTTGTATGTTGGAAAGGCATGTAAGAAAGAAACTATAAAGAAATTATCTTAACTCTTTCCTACATACAGGAGGGCTGTCAGTCCAGGGGTCGTGAGTTCGAATCCCGGCTCGGCCAACATTCTTTCTGACATTTGACAAAAGTCAATGCGACAT
>JAUELF010268632.1:0-20097 GCA_031471495.1 Clinocardium nuttallii | reverse complement strand
GTAAAGGGTAACAACTTTGAAAACTTGAAGTTCTATTAAACCAGGTGAGCGATATAGGGCCATCATGGCCCTCTTGTCTTTAAAATGTTTTCTCACACGAAATAACGTAGTTCTTTTATTACCTTAATATCGATTTAGAATTTAAAATGATAGACTAGACGACAATAATTCTCAATCCGTGTCTTACGTTTGACGGACCGCGTTATAAACATAACAGAAATGGCGGCCCCCATGCCAGAGTTCATGGGTTATTGAAAAGGTTGAAAAGAAACCTCTCACACCTGTTACCTATGAGTGAAAAAATGAATGTTTTTTTTTCGTATTATCGTACGAAATCTTATCTCAACACAGAACGATTCACTACACAAAATGGAAACACACTTGTCTTAACTACCAACCAGCAAACATGATATATAGAAATCTAACACGAACATGGATTTATTACGAACCGAAATGCAAACATTGAAAACGAAAGTGTCAGACTATAACCATACTATAAAACAACTTATAGAGAGTAGAAAGTGGAAGTTCGAGATAACCATTTCCCACATACAACAAATGTGCAGGCGACTTTAAAAACCTTGGCAGCAATGTGAAAATCCCACTCAATTAAGAGTTTAACACTTTCCCTCCTATAGACGCTTTCTGACGCTTCTGCAGCAGACTGCCTTTGAAAACAGCAACGTGTGTGATGACATGACAAGTCATCATGAATCCATAGAGAAAAAAAGGATAGAGTACGCCTTTCCCTAAATCGACGAATTACAAGCTTGTCAAAGCACTTAAGAATCTCCGATTAATCATCCCGGAGAAAGGGTAACGGATGTACATTGGAAGAATGTGCGAGAAAATCTAGTTTTCTCTGGTATCCCGGAGGCAAGTAAAGGAGTGAGAGAAGACTGTGAAATAGTGATCAAGCAGTTTATAAGAGAATAAATGAAGATTGAATACGACATACAATTTGATCGCGCACACCGCATTAGCCGCTTTATAGTTAATAACACATATCACGTCCTATAGTGCCATTTTATAAAGATAGAGAACAAGTTGGAAGATCAGCTTCAGAAACACTGATTTCTTTCCGTATTTCGTAAACGAACAATTTATGCACGTAATAGAATGCATGAGGAAATAATTATACATTGTGGTAAAATAATCCAGAAAATAAAGTTTCAAATAAACTCTATATAAACAATACACTGTACACAATGCATAATAGTGAACACAAACAAATACACAACAATACAAACACCACCACCAACAACAACAACAGCACAATTATATAAGAAGAAATGTAGGTTTTAACAAATGGTCAGGCAGAAATATGACGAGAACATTTCATAGAGAAACAGAGTGAAACCGAATACATGTTAACAAAACATTTCTTCGCTCTAAAACAAGGAATTTCTTTTAACCCCTTCTTGAAGAAAATCTATGGCAATGAAGAATGAGGCTACTTCTCCTGTAGACCTTGATATCAAAACCAAAAGATCCCATACAGAGGATATAACGGTAGAAATGATAGAAATTTAACAAATCCAGAAAACCAGTGACGAAACAAGTGCAGAAACTTGACCTACTATTAATATAGGGAAAGGGGCAGAGTGAATCCGTGATTAGCGGGACGCCTGGGCGGTTGTTGTTATAAAAACAACGAGACTAAACAAATACCTGTGGGAAATAACGGCCCACGTGATCCCAACGTTACACATGTAAGTAATATACGTTTACTATCTATTCATGTCGAAGGACTTATATAACAATTGCGAGTATCAGAGTTCATTTAATATTTGACAACTTCGATATTATTGTTATAAAAGAAATAAAATCAGACATTTCGTCCTAAGTTATTGTACCAGAGTATGAAGTTAGGTTATATCATAGACAAGTGTTATCAAATAGACGCTCTGGGGGCATTGCTATTCTTTTGAGAACTGCTATTGCACAGTACATACCTTAAGATGTAGAAAACAATTGTGAACTGATCTAATTATTCAGTAAACAACAACACCTGAAAGGCGGGGTAGCCTATATACCCCCTATTGCCTCAACATTTGTTCACAATGACCCTTATCTTGAAATACAAAACGAACTGCTGATATTGTGACGAAAGCGATCAGATCCGTTTAATGGGTGCCTTAAATTCCCATCTGACTATACAAAAAAGGGATATTACAAGTTCTATTGATATGTTTAGTTATGACGATATAGAGGAAGAGCTATAAATGAATATTAAGTATGTTCAACATACCGTTAAACAGACAAAATGTTGACTGCGTTATGAATAATTATGGAAAATCGTTTATTGATTTTGTAAATCGAATAACATAGTTATATTGAATGTGAGATTATGACCAGATTACGAATATCCTAAATTTACATGCAGAGCAAGATGCACTGTTGATTATTTCTTGACAACATCATCTGTGTTTCAAAACATTACATATTATTGAATCGTTCATTTTAGTCCCAATACAATTGAAAACCACAACACTTATGGATTAAGGAAAATTAAATCTTTTTAACGATAACTTTGATGTTGAAGGAGTAAATGCCATCAACAATTTATCAAGGAAAAATATGACGAACTGTTCTGTGAGTGTTAAATAACCCCCATTTAGTTCATACAAGTCATATCCAAGAACACACCAGAAATAAAATCCATGGTATGATTCAAATTGTGAAAATTCCATACAGGCATTTCATAAAACGAAAAATATGTACAATAAACATAAAACTGAAAACAATAAAACATAAATGACTATAAGGAAACCCAAGTGAAACATTTGGGAAATATTCAGAAATCTACTCCTAAAGAACCCTTTCAAATTACCAATATTGGTACTTCAAAAACAAACGCGGATCCAAATGCATATTTCGAAGATCTTTTTAAATATTTTTAAGATAATAAATGAAGAATTACTTCCGGCCCTTACTGAAAAAAACATACAGCAAGAAGAATTGATCAATACTAATGAAGAATTAATCTATAACCGGAAAGGAAATATTAATGGCTTTCACAAGCGTAACAAATAACAAATCGTCGGGTAACGACCATATAATCAACGTACATTTTAAACACACGTGCGCTTCTATGTTACCAATTTATAATCAGCTATTTAATATTATCTTTGACAGTGGCATCATCCCAACTATTTGGAAAATCGGTTAGATAAAACAAATTTATAAAAGAAAAGGCAACCCCACTAATCATTACTATAGGCCAATTACATTACTAAGTTGTCTTGGAAGACTATTTACAACAATCATATGAGGAATTTGACCACCGTCCAATTACTTACACGGAGGTACTCACATTGATCAAGTCATTGAAGCGTAACAAGTCATGTGGGAGTGATGGACCATCAGGCAACCACGGTTAAAGTTTATAGAGTGAAAGGTCGCATCCACTAGTGACCTTGATATTTGATCTTCCGCATACAATTCAATAAGGTCGGGTACTTACATTAACGCATTAGCCTTTGGGTTGTATGCAAAAGTGTTGTCAAATCATTGGGCAATAACTTATTTAGTTTAAATTAGTTGTAACTGTCGCACATACGATCCCCACATTTCATTATACTATTTTATGCCGACAATTCAACAAAAATGATTCATAAAAGGTAAACGGCGCCTTACTATTTTACCGAAAAGCCTCAGATTCAAAAGGTGTTATCTTCTAAACATAACCAATTAATTTCCCAGAAGTTGAACAATGCTCATGTAACACTATCTTCACACTATGTTCAAAATGAGCAATTTCACTTTTCGCGATGTTTTAAAAAGTGTTCTGCTACAGACGCCCCTAACGTCATTTGTGTGAGGCTATGTTAGAAGAAAAGATTGTTTGAAAAACGAAATTACTAATAATAAACAATTTCTCCTTTCATCAAGATGTTTTCAAAAGTTATCTTTTTCAGAAAGTCGTCTGCATGAAGTAAATGGTTAAATGGTTCAATGACTATAAATGAAAATATAGTATTCTGTTAGAAGAAAACATATCGGGAACAAACGAAATTGATTCTTCATTACGTTTGTTTTCAAAGGTTATCTGCTGCATATGCGTTAAAATTTGTCTGCATACGGTAAATTGTTTACTGACAAGGTTTTCATAAATTTGTTATAAGAAAACATTGTTGAAAAAAAGAAAATGCTCAATATAAGCACTATCATCTTCCATAAAGATGTTTTTCAAATGTGTGATGCAGAAACTTCAAATGTCTTAGTCGATACGCGATCGCACAGTCGGTTACGACGAGGCCTATCCATTCAGGGATCCTGAGTTCAAACTCTGCAATTCATTCCTTCCGATATTTGATAAAAAGATATTTTGACTAGCGCCAAAAGTCTTCTCCCAATGCGATGAATGTGGAAAGAATTGTACGTGGAGTACAGATGCGAGAAAACAGGAAACTCACGTTAGGTGAACTGGCGGCCGTAATACAAATGAAATGTTGTTTAACTCAAATCAATCAATCAATCAATCAGAAGTGTTAGATGATTCCATGGCGTGAGCTCTTTTATCATTTACATATTTAGGTCCAAAAATTATCTGACGAATGCACGCAATTTCATCATAACTATACTACGACATTTCAAGCATTAGAATTCTAAGAAAAATATAGCCATTTCATTGGTTCTTAACTATGCCTGAACACTAAACAGACATATTGTTGGCTTCCCTAATTACCTAGGCAAACAATTAACGAAAGTGTTCTAAATTTAATGTAGCAAAACATCTAGAAAACACAACTTATTATTATTTCAAAATAAAGACATACTTTCAATATAGTATCAATATCTTAAACATACTATCAATATATCTAGAATACTATCGATTTATTAACATACTATCAATATCTTAAAACTATTTACTAATGTCAATCTCTCTTCGAGTGTTATTGTCACCGATACAAATGTGTTCGAGTGTTCATAGAATACATTAATCAATGTCATTTATCTCATTGAGTAATAAATAACAATGAACGCCAACAAGACGTAGTCTTAGTCAATCATTATGTCAATATTTTTTCTGATAGTCTTCCTTAATTCATAAATGACGCCATAATCTTTGCCGAGATGCCTTTATAAATAGCGAACACAAACATGGTGTGGCAGAGTTGTAATCATTACTGGCAATATGTAAACATTTGGGCGTTGAAGAGTCATGCTTGTCAATAGTTCTACAACATACTGTCAATCTTCTCTAAAACGGACCTCATTGCTTGATTATTAGAAATACTTTCAAGAACAATAATTTCCTGCATCAGTCTTGTTAACAATGTAAACGGAACCGGACGTTTTGTTTTTAGGCGTCCGCCTTTTTTTGTCTTTCGATGATTAACTTAGTTCGATGTTGTTTCAATGTTTGCATTGCTCTTCGCAAGCGGTTTCCTAGTTATTCATCCACGGACTTTTCATCCTGTACTTCACCACATTCTTCTTCCGTATCATCATCGACGGATTCTTCTTCCAGTACTTTATCCAATAATTCTTCCTCCAGTATTTCGCCCATGGATTCCTCTTCTAGTACTTCATCCAATGACCCTTCTTCTTGTACTCTTCCCATTGACTCTTCTTCCAAAAGTTCATCCAATGATCCTGCTTCAAAAATTTTACCCACGGATTCTTCTTCCAATATTCAACCACGGATCTTCTTCAAATAATTCACCCATGAATTTTTCTTCCTTTCTTTCGGTACTTCACCGACGGATTCTTCTTCGGGTACTTCTCCCTCAGGTTCTTCTTCCAATACTTCATCCAGAGATTCTTCTTCTAATACAGAAAATAAGCCACGAGTTATGAGAGAAAAACGATCGTCATAACATATATCATTTGATACCAGTGTTGTGTGTCCAGTTGCGGATACCACTAGACATTGCATCTTAAACTCCCATTAAGGCCATCAATGTTAGGTTATCTAAGTATGAATCGTCTTTTGGCATGCCTGTTACGTATTCGTTAGGTCACTCCATGTACAAAACGACCGATTTTTTGTTTGAAGATGTTTTGCGGCCGTGTTGTGGAGACAATGTTCGTTCATGTTAATGCCGAGTAGTTGAAGTTGGTGACGTAATGCAGCAAATGGTACAGGGTCCAACAATACTGTCACAATAGATAAGAGTTCCGATCGAGTAAAATTCTCAACTTAATTATTGACTCAACACTTTATAATACCGATCACGGTGTTATTTTATTAGAAAAGTAATATTTTCACGATGTCCCACATGGTTCTGAACTGTTCATTGTTTTTTCCCAATTTAGTGTTATACTTGTCAAATGTTCTACTCCAATCTATTTCAGAACGACTTCCTTAATTAAGTTTGATGTCCAAACATAATATGTCGTTTGATCGTAACATTTGTTGTACTGAACGGATATTTAAGTAATCTCCAGTTTCGTATTTGCTTGGTCGTGGAGCGTCTTTAACTGTCGCTGACTGAAAGTTTCGTTTGCACCAAGAATATTTTGCTGAATTTCTTTTTCAGTCAACGACGTTGACACAGATGAGTGATTTCTTCAGTAGGTGACTTGAAATGGGGTCCTATTTCCTAGGACCCTTTTAATGCTCGTATTAATTGAATATACGATGTCTTGCATCCCAGTTTCTATATTAAACAATGTGTTCTCATGCAAGCTAGCATTAATTTGTTTTGATCGTTCACATTTCCCCCGAGACTGAGGGCAGTAAGGCCGGTCGTGATTTCTTTTGTGTTGTGATTTCAAGCAACTTCCTCATTGATTGACCTTGGAACCCGAGCCCAATGTCACATTGTATGATTCGTGGATAACCGTGATCTAATATAACATTTTCCAATACAATTGCTACTTCATTCGAGGTCTTCGTCTTTAACGGCTGTGGAATAATAAACCTTAAATGAATATCGCATGTACTTATATGATGTCAAGTGTACACTAGTGTCAATTTGACACCTCTGACCTGGCGCATTTGCATTTACAGTCTGTTGTACAGATTTATTTGTTTACCTTCGGTACTGTCTATGGAAGTATTTACTTCGGTACTGTCTATGGAAGTATTTACTTTGCTGAAGAATGCTGATGGTATCCTTTGTATTGAATCATGCATATTGCTCCGTTAGTTTGTTATATAAAACGCGTGGTGCAAAGCCATGATTTTTTCTGAATATACGATCAACATAACGGGGCAATTATGCTTGGACAATACTAATTTTTACCACGATTTAAAAGGCTGCTATCTTCATCAATACAAAATGTTTTCCTTTCCTTAAATAATTCAGAACTTTCACTCGGAAAGGCTATGATATCATCATGTCCTATCCTAGAAATGCATGCTATTGACTAGCCCAGAATCATTTCGCTAAATGATCTTAAAAAAACTTACATATGTAACACTGACACAACATTGGTAAGGTCAGAGAAATTATCTTTAATCCTAGCCCATTGTCATATTAAACATTTATTCAATAAATAAGCTAATGCTGCGAATCTCTCTCCCTCTCTCTATCTCTCTCTCTCTCTCGTCTCTCTCTCTCGCACTCTCTCTCTCTCTCTATCTTCTCCCCTCTCTTTTATCTCTACTCTTCATGATGCCGAACATATGCCCTGTATCCTGTATTATAGCCAATAGAGAGCGAGAGAGAGAGAGATGAGAGAGATATATATAGAGAGAGAGAGAGGGAGGGAGAGAGTGAGAGAGAGAGAGAGAGAGAGAGAGAGAGAGAGAGAGAGAGAGAGAGAGAGAGTGAAATATTGTCAAAAATGACAGATAATTGAAAACCTTTTGAGTTTGAATCGAGTTTAAACATAGAACACACTTTGCTATAAAAAATAAAGAAATATTCTTAATAATGACTGCGGATTTCATTTAAGCTTACATAGCAACCATGATAAAACCAGTTGTAGTCTAAGATAAGTAAAACTGCGAAAGAGTAAGAACTGAAAGTTATCGTGACACACATATTCCTGTGATTTATTCCTTTCCTGTGTGCACATCAAAGTTAACTTTTACTCAAATATTTGCCTTCAGTGATATACATGTACTTGCGAGAAACACCAGACATAAATGAATGAAACTTGACTGATCGATCGAGAACGATAAACACGAAATATCAACAGTACTAAGCGAGTTTTATCGCGCAACATAGTAAAAAAGGTGGACATTTAACTAAACATAGAAGGTCGATTATAAGTGAAACAAGGTAAATCAATAATCATTAAAGAGAGAGCGAATGAAAAATTGAGATTTACACGAAGTGAAATCTTCATATTTATAAATATGCATCTAAATATAGATTACAGAGGGATGGTAGTCTTTTTTGAGCCGTTTTAATATTTCGGAAGCCAGAGTTTACAATATTAACAAACTAGACTAAATTGCGTTCGGTTCAAAACGCGTTGGTCAATACGATTATATCTAAATCTCCGGGGATCAAAAGAATTGAATAAATATTGAGCCAAACCTCTTAATCGGAAAGTTTGGTGAAAACGGGTGTTACATGTCGAATACTTCATTTTTACTTAAGTTAAGCAATCGCGGGATGCAAACCGAAAAAACTTATAACATTCCTAGCTCCTACCATGCAACAGAGACTTGTAAATACATATTGTTGTGCATAGAAGGAGTCTGTGGATATTATCCCACCTTAAATTGACCAAGCCCCTTAACATTTGAAGATTTTCCCTATTATACAAGACAAAAAGTCTGGAAGTGCGGGTCGGGGGCTTTTAAATTAACAGAGATACGAAAAGTAAAAAAGTTGGCAAATAACGGACAAAAAGACGAGAAGTCATGTGGAAAATATTTAATTACTCAACATTTCAAGACAAATAAAATTAAAATAAAATATAAATACTTCTATTACCACAAATCTGCAAAAAAACTACGTGTATTGTTATTACGACGCTGCAATCTAGAATGATTTAATTTTTGGTCCTAGTTGCAACGTGATGCTGAACTGTATTCCAATCAGCCGCCTTTTACGGTCATCTCTTCAAACACACTGTTTACACTTTTCTCATCATCAATCAGATTTGCAGCTCAAAAAAGTATTTGAAGACCCCGTCGTCTACCAGACAAAAGACAATGCTTGCCTAATTTAGAGAAAACCCTAACTGTGGCTTTATATTTGACCCTTTGGCAACTTTTACTAATCAAAGTACTGAAAGTTAATGGAATGTGATTTAAGAGTGATGTCAGCCAGGTGCAGATGGGGTAATGAAATTTGTTCAAGGTATGAACATATAATGATATGTGAATAGGAATTGTATAACAAGAATAGATGATATAACTAAAAACAAATATAATATAAACTCACACTAGCATTTGTTGTTTAGTTTATAACACAACATCAAAATTGTTGACACCTTGACATAGAGATTTATATGTACATATGCCTTGGAATAATTAGCATTGTAATTGCAAGAAAGGTTACACTGAAAAGAGACAACTCTACTAGATAATGTAAACTATGAATTACTTTCTAGTAAAATCGTATACGCCCCGCCCCTATCAGGGGTTTGACATAAATGAATGGTGGAACTTTCTTGGCCTGGGGTTAAGGAATTCAACGATATCATAAATACAAGACTTTAAAAAAATGCTTTACCGATATGAAACCACATTAGTCACTCTATAAATGTATATCAAGAAACGTTCACTAAAACCTCGAACACTCAAGAAGTTATTACTGATTAAAGACTTTCCTATTCAAAGTAAATGCCCTATAATTACGGTATTCAACAACTGTTGACCTATTTACTAACTACAGTTTTACTTCTATAGTCTGAAATAAGTAGATTAAATTGTATAAATAAATTGCTAATATAAATATCTTTAGAAATTGGTAGAATAGTGGTACCAAGCATGTGACATGTATGATACGAGCCAGTGCATGATAAAGGGTAAGTTGGCATTTCTGAACAGTGTAGATCCAGATCATTATGTCCACCTCCTCAGTCTTATCAGAATCTAAATATGTTGACAGTTTATAACAATGTGTAAGTATTGTGTAACCAGTGTAGATCTGGGTTTATAATGTTTACTAAAGCCAACTTGTAACTTTTTCTCATGCTTGGTTATTATCATAGTGAACTCGTGGTTAAGTTATGCATCTTTCATCCAAGAGGTGTCCCCATCAGTACAACACTCTCATGGTGTTTCGAAATAGACACCCATACTAAACATATTGATTTATATCAGCTGACGGCTGACTTCACCCTCAAACTCTTATAAATTCGTATAATCCAAATATATTTATTTAAGAAAGGCTTTAGATCATCGTGACCTTGACCTAATATCAACCATCCACCGACAATGACTAATAAGCATGTTTTTCCATGTTTAATTTGGTAATCCGTTTCCTTATCAAACAAAGATGTAACAGGTTGACCGATCTGATTTTTCCATCATGCGTTTCTTGATTTTCCGTGTTTTTAAATTTGATCGAGAAAAGATCACACACTATCGATTTATCTTAAATCAATACATTCAAAATGTCTTTCGGCTATCAAACTCTACATAAGATAACCTCATCTACATACATGTATAGGTATAAATATCACTTCTAGAGTCTTGCTGTGGAAGCCGGCTTTTATAGCGGCGTTGGTAGAGTGGTTGACCTTTTCTTAAAGTTAACCAACGTTCATTGCGGTTAGTGCCTGTATGGGTGACCCGCGATGGCCTACCTCCGGTACACGTTTCACATGTATACTATCAACTTAAACATTCACATTAGGTATTATGGTAAAATTGATCTGCCTTAAGCAACTAAAAGGGTTTATAACAAAAAGTAATTTATCTTATCGTCATGACTTTCCCCAATTGCATTCTTTATTACCCTGTCCAACATACAACCAATCTGCAGCAGATGACTTTGAAATCATTTAGTTAAATATATGGAAACTCTTTATGTATGAAAGAAGAACTATTGAATAAAGTTAAAACCACTGTGCTAAAGAAGAAACGAGCAATTTCGCTTTTTGCCAAAAGTCGTCTGTTGCAGATGCAACGTTTAGTTTGGTTTACATAAAACTATTACGGCTGCCAGCACAACGTGTTTTCATATACATTAAGTCCACACACAATTCTTCAAAAGCAACTTAAAAAGTAGACTGTTTAGTCCATTGACGGAAGGTGAATTGCCAAAACATTTTACTAACACGCTTTCTTTTAGTCGAGCGTGCTGTCATAAGACAGCTCTTGTGATGGACTTGTCTTTGCTAAATATCATAATTCGAGTAACGAACAATGTGCATCATCAATATTAAACTTTACGAATGGAGTGTTATTGTATAGACAAACTGCTCTGATTGGGAATAAGGGATTTAGCTTCTACGGGCCAATTTGTTAGTTGTTCATTTTGTCATTTACAATAATCTGACAGGTTAGTCTGGTTCCCCACTTCCTATGATAGTAATCCTTTACGCAGTATTACGTGGGAAGGAATTCCAGCCTACTGACAGGTGCGGATTACTTTAAAAGACAGATTGAGATACAAAGGAGTCCGAGTGCCATACCCTATCTCTTTCAGAAAAGACCCCTTGGTTCTGTAACGTGCTCGGTGTATAGCACAGATATGCCCGAGACAATGGTTTCCTTGAAATAACCAGTACTAGATCTTTGTTCAACGGAAGACACTTAAAACCATGCATTAATTTCCAGAATCCGGACCTCATGATTGACAGACACCATGAGACAGACCAAATAAAAGATAAAAGTCATGCAAAATGTACTACGCTTATGTTTTTAATAGTCGCGTACAACGGGATAAGGGTAATCTTTTTAATTATATTATTAACGTGTTGTTTGTCCCGATACAAATAATCTGAAAGCTTGCGCACATATCTTATACATTGGGAACAGGATGATTATGTCGTACTGGTACTTCGTGATTTTAATGTTGCCATGAAACGCAATTTCAAACAGACGCACTGTTGTTTATGCGTAACTGAGTGTACATAGCTAGTCATGTTTTATTTAATATATGCGGTGTAGGTGTCTGTATATAATGTCTTTTCTGTTCTGACAGAGCTCTAGATAAGAGTATTTCACATCCCTTTATCTTTATATGTCACTCAAACCATATGGGGTGAGTGCTCAAATTAATCGTCTCAAAGAGACAAATCTAATGCGTACCCACATCAAAGGGGTTAGTTGAGAAATAAGAGAGATCCCTTTGTGGTTCTCAGATATGTTTCCGTTCTACTCAATTATTATGTGAAATTATCAAATAGTATATGATTATCTAAATCTCTAACTTGCCTCTCTACGGCATGCATCAAGCAGCAATGACACACACGGAACTAAGAGTTAACAATTTGTTGCTGATGTGCATGTCATTGATATACCATATAGTAACATGAGGAGTAACTTGTTTGGATCCATTTCTGATATCCCCGCGATTTCAATAGTCGTCTGCTGCAAATGTGTCAAATGCGTCTGTATAAGGAAAATGTTTAACCATATTCCTACTATTTCCATGTTTTGCACCTTAACTTTAGTCTTGATGAAGATAAGTTGTGTGCCGTATCATTTAGTTAGGCAAATGAATGCTTTAAGTTCAATAATCAATAACTACTTTGTCACAATATTTACAACTCTTTAAAAGTGTTTTATTTTATTTATAGAAATCTTCAATACTGATTGGTACATGTTTTCAAATGCGTCTGGTACAGATTTGCTTAAGGCCGGAAGGGTTAAGTTATCATGTAATATATATCCTTACCGAAATAAAACTTTCGTTCTTACAGGTGTGCTTTAGCGAACAGAACAGTCAATACATCCCTTATATTTCATCGGGGAATAAACTAATCAGTTGGCAATGCATTAACACATCAGTATGATCATACACTGAAACCTTCTATGATTTAAATAATGTATCCATTTCTCGTCTAAGAATATTAATAATTAAAACCACTTCGTTTCATTTCTGTGGGTGAATGGAATTAAAAGAAGCAAACAGATGCCATGAAACACATATATCGTTAAATCAGGCAGAGCTATGCGTAGGATAGTAGCTATGCAGAGGATTCGTAACTCAGTGCTTTTCAATCGAATAAAGGGGATGTATTTAATTTGACATGCCTTTAAGGCAAACGTCAACATGTTTTAAATTTGATTTAATATGCCCGGAACTCACACAACACCTGCATAACCTGCAATTCCAATAGTTAATGTTAAGACATGCGGCACAAGTTTCGTATCTTGCGTCGACCGATTGCACTGTGGTATATTGTTGTGGTCTTAGTGATTTCGTTAGTAGCAGCTTCATTCGTCCTGTCTTTGTGGTCAAACCAGGCTGTTGTAATCCTTGAGAATGGGCCTGCATATCTGTATCGTCATTTTGCATCTGGACTAAAGTTTCCATGGCGGAATGGGACCAACAATGATAACTTCCGTATGACACATGGTATTGCAAAAAGTTGGAGAGAGTATCAGAGAAATCCAAATCTTAAAACGGGAAATACATTAATAGACGAATATGGTTTAAATAATGATTCTAAACGAGGAGAAAATGGAAGAGGTGTGTCATTTTCCGGCACAGAGAAAGAAAAGGTGGACAGACTTATGGAGAAATACCACTTAAATGTGTACGCTAGTGATGTGATACCATTAAACAGAAAGGTGCCAGACTCTAGATTCAGCGGGTACGTAGTTGGTGTGATGATTTAATAAGACTGTATCTTCTTCTTCTTCATGACACATGTGATTATAACCTTCTTCTTCTTCTTCTTCTTCATGGCCAATGTGATTATAACCTTCTTCTTCGTCTTCTTCTTCGTGACCAATGTGATTATAACATTCTTCTTCTTATTCATGACCAATGTGATTATAACCTTCTTCTTCTTCTGCATGTCCAATGTGATTATAACCTTCTTCCTCTTCATGACCAATGTGATTATAACCTTGCTCTTCTTCTTCATGACCAATGTGATTATAACATTCTTCTTCTTCTTCATGACCAATGTCATTATAAACCTTTTCTCCATCTTCATGACCAATGTCATTATAAACCTCTTCACCATCTTCATCACCAATGTCAAATTATCATTAAGTGTGACTATTCAATGAGCAGGTTGTAGAAGTTGTTGATCTGCAAGTACTCAAAGGTCGGTCGGTGGTACGTTTTACTCTGTTTTGATTTTCACGATACACACTTTCCCGTATACCGTCCTATCGATGTTGCGCAACATTTATAAGTTTTGAATATTAAGGGTCAAAACCGTTTACAGGCACTGTGCAGAACCGAGAATATATATTGTTCCGTTCAGTTGTATTCGTAGTCGTTAATTTCAAATATTAATCTTTGTGGTTAATTATTTTCCTTTTCATTTATTTGACTGAACGGTGAGGCAGGTGCAAATAAATTCTTTTTGAATTTGATGAAAATATTTCATTTATTTGTAAAAAATCCCTCAATTCTCACTGTCTCTTAATTATCATGTCATTTAAGTTATAAATCAGTTTCGTTTCAGATTAGTAAAATGGTTTTCCGTTTATAGTCCGTCAATGCTTTTCACTAAAGATGGATGGCGGGAATGACCTCCACCAGTACTTGTTGTTATTCTGTAATAGTGTGGGAAGTAATTTGACTTTAAATAATCAAAGTGCGGGTCATCTGTTGTTTACAAGTTATAAGCTTTTGGGAAGCTGTTGCCAAATTCCGCAAGCAGCCAAGAAGACATGCATTTATTTGAATTTACATTGTCAAATATTTTATTAGATATGTGTAATTTTAAATGATCTGCAGTTGTCCTCTGTAAATGAAGGAACAACTGGATAGCTTTGTAGAATATTTAATATTACAAATATTAACATGAAATACATGGGTTATAAAGAAATATGTTACACTAAGAGGCGTCGTCGCTTTGAGTGGATACCCTTTCAGTCACGAGTTCATTTGTTAAGACAATATACACAGCTCCACACTTCCCCTTCGAATGTAAAGTCATCAATAAGAATTCAATGTTTGAATTCACAATCATGATACACCCTGCTTCGAGTAATTATACCGATGTTCTTATAAAATGACGACCTATCATGGACAAAGAACTTTTTTGTCACTGTGAGCTTAATAATTATAAATATTTTTAAAGAATGGCAAGTACCGTTTGCATACGTGTATATTCCTTTTCAGTCTTCGTAGTATTTTAGGGGCGATTATGGTCCTTGATCAACTTAATTGAGAACAGGGCATACTTGTACGACTCACCTTTCGCGGTTACCAGGCCGATGAAGATATTCGCTATCTTCCAAGGGTCGATTCTCGTTTAATTTGGCTTAACATATTTTGCGATAATACTTTGGATCTTACAAGAAGTTGGTAACGTACACGAGTTTATTAGATGTTTTATCCAACTACTAATAGATTGTTTCAAACAAGATTGGCATGGACGTATCAACGAATCTGGTCGATGTCTCCATTATAAACATTATAAGTCTCTATTAAATACAGACAAATATCTACTTATAGACATGTCGTTAAACCATAACACTTCTTTTTTCGTTCCTCTTATCATAAGTTTAACATTGAGACTGGTCGACATAGAAAAAATACTCGGGAAAAAGGATATGTATATACTGTGTTCAAAAATTTAATCATAACATTACTGAATGTGAATATCATGTATTTTTCCAGTGAGAAAAGTTCAGCGAAATCAGACACTATTTCCTTTTCACCTGGTATAAATCTTGTACTAACATAACTAGTTTTTACAGCTTACTACAAATCTAATAACCCTTTGCTAATTAGAAAATTAAAATTAGCACACTTTGTATACATGCATGCTGTTGAAAGAGTTTTAGTTTTGGGGACATTTCTTAGAATGTAAGAGAAGTATACATATTATGTCATGTATTATGGGCCGGTCGCCTAAGTACTTCTGAATAAAGATTTGTCATTGTCATTGTCATTGTATATGTTATATTAACATATCTAGCGTTTGATCCTATGTGAATTTTCATGAAACTTGAAGAAAGAATTATACCTCTATGGAGTTCGACCAAACTATCGATGGACACAGCTCCGGTGAGCTCTTACAATCAGCTATTTACAAGTTAGAAATATGAAAAAAATCGTATTAACTTAATAACTGTCTAAATTGTTTAGATCGAACCGTCGAAAGAGCTAATGTTAAATAGGAAATCTTCAAAAAGCGACTTAACTTTTGAATTAAAATGATGTTATGTCTCTTTGTGAATAAAGCGTCTTTACATTATTGTTCACACGAGGAAGTTTACATTATTGACTATTTAATTTTCAGTTGTTCAAGTCGGCCATTCCTGCAAACGTTGTTGACCGCAAGTATTGTCATAACGTTCTACGATGAATGGGAATCCATTTTACTGCGTACAGTATATAGTATAGTGAATCGTAGTCCCCGGAAGTGGTTACATGAAATCATTCTTGTGGACGATGGGAGCACAATGGGTAATACAAGTTTAGATATAAGAACCTATACTATTGCTTATATGTACAAAGAAAACTAAGATAAGCTCTGTGTAGATGTCAAATCGGAGTCGCACCTTTTCTTTTATCAGTTATTTTAAAACACCGTTATATATATTCCTTTAATAATCGACGAGTGTGTAATGGCCGCGATAGGGAAAACTAGGTTGCTACCATGCATGGCCGATTAACGCACCAAAGTATAGTATTCACCAATGGCGTATAAGCTTGTCAGTATATTAAGTATTTAATATTCAACTTGTTTATATCTACGATATAATGAAAGTAAAGTATGTGTCTTTCATCTTATGAAATATTCAACGGAGATGTTGTTTATATCTACGCAAGCAAGCGTAACCATTTGACTGCTGGAACAGATCTTGTTAACACTCTGGTCTTTATTATAAAGTTTTATGTTTTATTGATGTCATTGGATATCAAACAATCGATGAACAACGAGTATGTTGTTTGGAGATCATTTCTCGTTTCCCGATTAATTTATGTAACGGATGACATTAGATTAAATCTTTGTCATAATTATGTAAATGTTCTAAGTAGTAGAGGTGTATGGCAGTAAGGACGTTTTAAGCGAAGTCGAGTAATATATATCCACATTCATTTTTTTCAGTGGAGTTGAAATCTCAATTAACCGTTTATATTGAAAGCCATTTTCCCACGGGTCTCGTAAAACTTATACGAATGCCAGAGAGAACAGGACTTATGCAAGCACGCTTAATGGGATTCAAGAACGCCACCGGGATGTAATTATATTCTTTGACAGTCACATGGAAGTCAACACTGATTGGTAATTCTACTTACTGAGACCCTTTTGACAAAACAAAGCAAACTTGCTTTCGCACAACAATGCGAGATACTTCGGACTATTCACAAGTAATCTTTTGTTAATTCACATAAACATAACCTCAAACTGCACAGCTTCACTAATTGTTTTTAGTTCCATTTTCTGTTTAATTATTTGAATGAAACGTTTCTTAATTCATGCAGGTTGGAACCATTACTAGAAGTAATATCACGTGACCGGAAGACCGTCGCTCTGGGCACACTTGACTATATTCAGCAGGATTCAATGGAGTACAAATATTACAATGACTACATGACAAGATATGGATTTGATTGGAGGCTCGTGTTCTTTGAGACGTTTTTCAGAAAAGACCAATTGGGGGAAACAAAAGAAGATATACGAATGTAAATACATATTGTACTTATTGGATTTGAATTAACCCTTTCCTCAACACATTTTTATGTATCTCTAGCAAACGAATGTTGAAAATATTGTGGTTGAAGGAGTAATTGCTCATAATAAACAATTACTCTATTACCACAATGTTTTCAACTCTATTGTATATCTATACCTTCAATCTTAAAAATTGTTCATATTTTTGCCAATATATTCAATATATTATGTTGTCTAAGCCGTCTTCTGCAGGTGTGCTTCATCAGTCACGACTGTAATCCAAACCACTGGTCTCTTGGAAGTCTAAATGTTATGAAGCGATTTGTGTTGATATCTGTTGTTGATAATTCCTGTAAATAATTATAACACACCCAGTTGAACCGTCATACTCCATTTATTTGTAACGCATACATTATAATGATGCATATTAACCTTAACTACTATAAGTATGAATAAGCACATGTTTATGGTATATAATCAAAGCACTGAAAGTGTTGACGGCCTGGGGGCTGCAGGAAGATCGGAGAAGTAGGGAAAACGTGAAAGGAAATTACAATTGCAGCTTATGTTTATGTATTTATTGTTAAGAAATTGAAAGGTAATTTGAGAAATAGTAAATATTATGAAACTGCCAATTTGAAAACAGGAGGATCTCGGTGGGATTATATCGCTCACCTGGGTGCAAGCGCTCACATGTATACACATTTAAGACATACAGAATCAAAGGAAACCTTGACAACAGGTTTAGGCTGAATAATTCGAAGTTTCTGCCTCATTATATTGAGAAATATGTCTATGTTAAATCAACTTACATTATTCTCTAAACCATGTACTAGACTGGGAGAAAGTCTTTGACCAATGCAAAACTCATCAAGACAATTATTCTGACAAAGATTCAAAATACAACCTCCAGAGTGTAATCAGGATTTTCCTTCATTTGGTATAGTGACAAAGTTAAAAGCTGCAGAAGCAAAACATGCGGCCTCCAGAGTATTAACAAGATTTTCCTTCAATTTGGTCTAGCTTAGTGACCTAGGTTTTAACCCGGCCAATATTCTTGAACTTTGCCTAGATATCATGTATCTTCATTCTGACCAAATCTTCAAAAATGTGGCTTCTACAGTGAAGACATAAGTTTCCTTTAATTTGGCCTAGTGACCTAGGTTTTGAACAGACATGACCAATGTTCAAACTTGGCCAGCATATCATCAAGACAAACATTCTGATACAGTTTCAACATGCTCAAGTAAAAATTAAGTTTTGTTAAATCCATGATAACCTTTTTTTTTCTCTCCCAGTCTCACCCTAAAATGCGTTATTCGGTGTTAACCGCAATTGGAAGGCTGCCACCTCCAAAAAATGGTTTTACTTCTATAACCAGGGGCTAAAGCCCCAGGCGAGAAACATTCTCCACTACTCTTCTTTATTGTTATGTGGTCATTTCGTTAAATATCTATAATTAACCAGGAAGCAGATGTAAATGACAAAAACATGTATATGTATATATGTATGTGTGTGTTTGTAAGATTGTATGTAGGACATTCTGTCTTTTTTTTAATGAAATCTTATGAATATACCCTGCTTATCAGATGTTTCTTGAATCTGATTATGGCTTATTGGAGAACATTTCAGAGCCATATCGTGCAGCTCAGTTTTCCATATTAATATAGTTGGTAGATCCGTCTTACACGCCGTTTTTAACACTTTTTAAGAACTCAACAAAAGTATTTAGAACCAACCGGCTGCTTTTACACATATATTAATGTTAGCCAATTGATGGAGTACTGATGACGCATGCCAAATTGAATGTTGTCAAACGTCGAGACACTGGCCAAACAATTCCTATGGTTGGTGTTCATAGTACACAGCTCTCCTATTATTATTTTTGTAGAGGGACCGCTATGGTCGGAACAGGATTTGCAATAGACAGAACGTTCTTTGAAGACATTGGGACATACGATGGAAAAATGAAAGTATGGGGTGGGGAAAATCTGGAACTGGCTTGGCGAGTAAGTACCATGTTAGTGACTGTAAGTGTTACTGTACTGTATGTATCTGCATATGAATTACAGTGGACTGTCGACATCTCCAGCATGTGGTTACAATTTGGCTTTGTCACGCAAGTTGTTGTCTGTCAATATCGCTGTCATTATTTGATTTTTAGAAAAAGCAGTGAAAACTAGGAAAAGAGAACTGTTTGATTCCGTTCAACTTCATACATATATGCCAACAGCTGTAGGTATAACTTACAACACTAGTTATCAAATATATATGGCCTACATATACGTATGTAAACAACTGTATATATAACTTACAACACTAGTTATCGAATTGATATGGCTACATACATGTATGCAAACAACTGTATATATAACTTACAACACTAGTTATCAAATAGATATGGCCTACATATACGTATGTAAACAACTGTATATATAACTTACAACACTAGTTATCGAATTGATATGGCTACAT
>JAUELF010268621.1:0-10979 GCA_031471495.1 Clinocardium nuttallii | reverse complement strand
TTTTCTTATTTCTACATGTGCAACGAAATATTGCGGCTTCACTTTGACGCTTTGCGTCAAACATTCGTCTTGTTTAAGTTGAAATGTTCGTCAGAATGTAATGTGTTAGCTGACTGCCACATGGTGGTGACATGAGCTCATCCTTAAACACTGAGTCTATGTTAAAAGAAGAAATTTATTGCCGCTTTTGTTCAAAGTGATTTTGCAAATTGTACAATAGTTCTGTTCTGTTCTGTCATCCATTGACGTTGCGCCGCACGGTGTTGCTCCCTTAGTTTGTTTAATCGTCCTAATCAGTCGCGACGCGTTAATTAGAATTTAATTCATTTCTAATTCCGCATGGCGTATCTGAACAGTATGTTGTTTATCTACTTAATAACTGTGTGCGTAAATATATAGTTGTCTACATCTTTTGGCAGATAGATATGAATTCAATTGTATTACTTATATAGTTGTCTACATCTTTCGGCAGTTAGATATGAATTCAATTTCATTACTTCAACTTATCGTCGAGCAAGGCAAAATTTGAACACACATGTATATACACACACACACTACAGGTTACGTTTTAGGATATTTCCAAATGGAAGAATTCAGAAGTGACATAACAAACTTTTTTCAAGATTTTCATTCTGCGGATAAAAAACAACATTTTAATGCAATAAAAAGATTATACCTTTAAAAAACGGTGAGGAAAAAAACTCATTAAAATGTAAATCTGACATTTCTACGGAAGCCTATTAGGGTCATTTTGTCTTGGGACTTTTGAATTAGGTATTAAGTCTTATGTATTATGTCTTAGTTATTATGTGTTAGCTCTTAGCTCTTTAGTCTTAGCTATTACGTCTAAGGTATTTTATGAAACATTGCACAGCAAGATGTGTGGCAGTTGCACACGTAATACCTAATTTAAAAGTCCTAAGACAAAATGGCCCTAATAGACTTCCAATGTCAAGTTTAATGGTACATATGAACTTGGTCATTGAACCGTTATAATAATACAGAGCTTTTGAACCCATTAACTATCCTGGTGAGACCTTAAGGGCCACGTTTCTTTTTTGAGGACAAGGTCACACTTTTAGTGGATTTGCTATATTTAGTATTTGGTTTCTGTCAATACAGCATTTCTGATGATGCCACATGCTGGGGTATTACTAACTACTGGTTGCAGTTGAAATAAGCGTTTTGAGCTTTTGAGTCATTAGAAACAGTTTAAGTTTATTCCGCCCGACACCTTTATCTTGACGGTAGGTCGCACATATCAAACACCTGACCGCCAATGCATTTAAAAATCTGCAAATGGTAAATTCAAAGGTATAATTCCACTGGAAAGTATTAATTAAACAGAAAAAGTATTTATTTCTGCGAAATTAAGATGAAATATGATTAAGACATAAGGGCTAAGAAATAAGACCTAAGAGCTCAGAAATAAGACATCAAAAACTAGGACACTAGGTCAAATAGCCGCGCAATGTATCATAAAATACCTAAGACGTAATAGCCATTAGAGCTAAGAGCTAACACGTAATAACTAAGACATAATACATAAGACGTTATACCTTATTCAAAAGTCCTAAGACAAAATGGCCCTTATAGGCTTCCGTACGTTTCCGTTTTTATCCTGATCCTGGGTCTTCCTTTGTTTGCTATGAAGTGACGCCAGTTCGGCTTTAGGAAAAATAGATCAACTGTTGATGCAATGTTTTCACTATATCACACGCATCCAGTGTGCGGTTCTCCTATACAGAGGAGGAATTTAAAAGAACAGAACAGAACTACTTAACTTAGTGCATCATTTCTTAAATAGAAATAAACGTTTATATATGTAGCTTTTGTAGATCTTAAAACGTGTTTTGATAGTATTTCGAAAACCAACCAAAGTGTGGTACGAGTAGTTAAGAAACAGATCAGGCTGGGCATGCGTGCAATTAAATTGTCAGTTATGTGTTTAGCTAACACAAACCTTTATACTACCTCTGACTTACAGTTTACAACGAGATCTTATTGAACATTGCAAAATTACGGATTCAGAAATATGTATATATGTAAGATTCGCATAGATCTGTATACACTGGACTAACAATTGTAAGATTGAATGACTGTAAAGTGCAGTCTTTACTCTACAATTAAAAACACCATGTTTTGTTTTACGCTCATCTCTCTAAACCAAGCTCTACCACAGCGGCATGTTTTCTTTTGACTGATGAAACTATTTTTAAAAACGTTGTTAGAGGGCCGTGCAAAGAACGTTTACATGTATATGACATTAATTTGAAATAAGCTCCCTAGTTTCAAAAGGTTTAAAGGTTGACAGTATGTGCATATAATTGAAACCATCCCATTCCTTTAGGGGTCACTTTTACTTTTAGAAACCAAGCTAGCTAAAACAAAACCACCCGAAAACCTACTTTGAAACCTTATCATTGCTTTCACAAATTTGCCTTATATGCATAAAGCGGTAACAGGCCCCATCTCAAAAGTTCATGTGTAATCAAGCTAGTTGTTTCAGAGGAAACAGATTGTTTGCTTTTTCCATTTGTGATACCATGGACACCATGAGTTCGAAGCGAATTGAATTATTTGAACACTTTCGTTCTAGGAACATTCCTTTGAAGTTTAGTTCACAAAGTGCTTTAGGTGGATATGTTGGTCAGAATGTAATGTGTTGATGTCGACCAGGACGTTAGCTGACTGCCACATGGTGGTCAGATTAGTTTAGCTCATCTAAAACACTGAGTTTATGTTAGCTAAAAGAAGTAATTTTGCAGTATGTTCAACATGTATGTTCTTTTCTTTCATGCATTGACGTTGCTCCCGTTGTAGTTGCCCCCTTCGTTTGTTTAAACGTCAAAATCAGTCGCGTCGCGATGATCAAAATGTGTTTCATTTTAATTTCGCATGGCGTATCTGTATATTAATTGTGATATTTGTTTCTTTACTTAATTAGTTTGTGCGCTGATATACAGTTGTCCTTTTTTTGACAGTTATTTTTATAAATTTAATTTCATAACTCCAACTTATCGTCGAGCAAAGGACAATTGGAAACTTTGCATTACAAAAAAATACCACTTAAACGCAACATATCATTTTGTTTAATTCAAAAAAGGAACAAATGGTCAAATGTGGTCGTAAAAGGCAATATCTGTCCTAGTTATTGAGAGAGGTTTTATTCAGAAGGTTACATTTTTCAATGTTTCCAAATGCAAGGACTAAAGGTATATTCTATTATTTCCCTAATTCTGATTATATATCTTACAACAGTCGCTGGGGCCAAACTTTGTTTTCCCGGAATAATTGTGTTGTTTTTTTGTTTTTGTTTTGAATCAAAGAGAAGTTACTCGATCGATCTTACTTCCCCACGAATCAGAAATATCAAGAAGCTTGAGCTAAGGAATAATGGTACAAATAAGATTCATCATCTGTTATTTTATAAATATCTCCGTTTTATAAGGCAGTCCGATTGACCGATGTCATTTCTTTACTAATCTATGAGTTCATATCCTATAAAACGAATTATTCTGTATGTGTTAATTAACCCTTTCCCTCATATAGACGCTTTCTGAAGCCTCTGCAGCCGACGTTTTTTTGTAAACATAGTGATAAAAGGAGAAATTGCACAAAACGTGCAATTTCTCCTTTTGCCACAATGTTTTCAACTTTTTGTCATAGGTTATCCTTTCAAATATGGAGATTTCCTATTGTTTGACAAAATACGTTCAAAGTCGTCTGCAGCAGAATTGTCATATGAAGAAAATATTTAAGCTTTTCAGTATTGGTCCTTTGTCAGCAGCAGGTGATGCTTTAAATATATATGAGCCGTCCTGCGAGAAAACCAATGGCCTCTGCGTAAGATATCGACCCAGATCAGCCAAAACATATCGCGCAAGTTAACCCGGACAGACACTTTTTGCCTCTTATGGATTTTTCTGTTTCAGGAATCATTACTTCATATCTCTATCCCCATGAGACGGAATATGTCGGACCAGATCAGCCTGTGCAGACTGCGCAGGCTGATCCGGGTTGATAATATTACACGTGATCCATAATGTTAGTTTATTGCAATACTGTACGGGTTTATAGATTAAGATCATAGTTCCGCACAGACTTCATGAATTATAAATAACGCAACGTCGCAAAAACATTTTTATTTGTTTAAAAATTCAGAGAAAAAAGTCAACGCACATTTGACTGAAAATCGAATCAAAACTTGTGTCACAACAAACTACTTTGAATTAACCAGACGTCTACTTGATTTTCCATGTTTCTATAACCGATATAATTCACATATATTAGACGTCTACTTGATTTTCCATGTTTCTATAACCGATATAATTCACATCAATTAGATATATTAATATATTAATACGGTCTGGTCCCCGAACGAACGTCTACTGGATTTAATCCCAACCTGGTCAAATTCGGGGATACGGGGGTCTTTTAAAGGGGCAACTATAAGTGATATATTTAATGAATGTTCGACCTATTACGCTACAACTGTGCATTTTTAAACATCTTAATTTAAGTAAATTGAAAAAAGTCTGATCAATCAGATAGAAACATATTGATGAAGTGGGGCTTCTTTCCCCACTACATTTTCAAGAGGCATCATGTAAGGGGGTTTATCCGGGTTTATCCGGTAGACATGGGTTTGTGTATCGTCTGCATCTATAAGTGTCTCCCTGTACTTTGGTAATACGTTTTTCATTTCCAATTCAGTAAGACTCAAACTTAGTCTATGCAGCGCTTAAAAACATGATTCATAGTCTGCCTGGTGGTTATTGTTCCGTCTTCTAAAGCATGTGTGTATGATGTTGAATGTTGACTTCTTCTCTACGATATAGACTGTAAAGGAATCCTTCTGGTGCCATGGCATCTCCTACCGTTGAAGATGAATTAAACATTTAGCTATGTTTGGATATGGTCGAACATGAGAAATGATTTCAACATATTCATCATTGCCCATACAACCAGAAGATAATGCCAGTCTGTATTCAATTAATAACTTATAATGTGTAAGAACAATATGCTATAACTTAAACAAATTAATTTAAAGATATTTCTGTGATAAAGATGTTTTGAACTTGTTTTTATTAACATCAAAAGTTTATAATAAAGTTTTCCACAAAGTCATCTAAAAAATAAATCTATAATTTACACTTTGCAATGAGCTATATTGTAAGACGAGCATGGGTTTGGGAAACACACCATTAATACACTACACTCCGAAAAATTGGAGTACTCGATAAGTAATTAAACTGGGAAAATAATAACTAAAAAAGCATAAAGATTTTCTTAAGTACTTTAAACAAATAAGAAAAGATACATTTTACTGCAGTACAATGGATTATACCAAAAGCATGCAAATTGAGCAATATAACCTTTTAACACAATGTGTTCAACATTTTTCACAGTAGTTATAGTATATACCTTCATTTAAAGAGATTTTCCAATTTGACTAGATTATTTCAAAGTCGTCTGCTTCAGTTTTGCTGTATGTGGGAAAGAGTGAAGACCTTCGATTAGCAAGCAATAAGGGGCCAGATAAGGGGCCAGACCAGCTCCCTACAAGGTGCAGTCCGATCAGGAAATAAGGGGCCAGATAAGGGGCCAGACCAGCTTCCTACTAGGTGCAGTCTGATCAGGGTTTTCCTTGCTCGCTATGTAGGTGAACAAGCATCTCGTAGAACGGCTGTGTCAAGAACTCACCATATAATTATGCATAGTGTTAGTGATTGTCATCAATGTACAACGCATCCTTAAATCGGGTTAACCCTTTCCCATATACAGCGGCTTTCTAACGATAAGTTAATACCATTTATGTTTTCATTCATGAAGGTTGTGTTTCCAAACATATTACTGAGTTATTCTTTACAATATTATTTGTTGGTTTCTCCCTTTTGGGTTACGTCACCCCATGTTATAACAATAACATTAAAACCTAACCCATACTGAGGCCGCGCTTCCACGCGGCGTCAATAATGACGAAACTGTCAGAGCTAGGTCATGCAAAAGGTCGACCGGTTTAAATATGACTAAAATCAATTTGAAAAAGCTCTCTGATCAAATCGCACACCCATCGCCTGCATTTATACAATCGACAATACAACCATATGACGTTGGGCGTGTTTGTCGCACACAAGTTAATCAAACTTAGAAAAATGAAAAACGTGCAACTTTTTTTTAACATACTTTTACCAAGAGTGTAGTCTAGATCATTCTAAACAACCTTGCAGTTTAAACTTGGTATGCATTTGTCGTGACTAGTTTCTTCTTAAGTTACAAGTACTACACCGTAAAAGCGTGAGCACGTTTTCAATATTGATGGTGGTGGTACTTACCGCCGGAGTTCAGTGGTAAATGGGGGCAAATGTCAAGTTCACTGTTACCGTAAATAGTAACCGTGATTCTAGATTCGAACAATTCCACAAACAAGCTATAACGATGAGTACTCAAATCTTGCATATAGCAAACATACAAGAGAAAGTTGATGCAAGGCATCAATGTCGCCGAAAAAGACTGCATTCATTTCTTTTTTAACTCAGAAACATACCAAAAGCCAATAATCGGTCATTATCAAATTGTTGACTATGTACGTTTTCCTTGTTTTATAAAAAATCTTTAAACAACTTTAAATATGTTTTAAATGAAAATTAAAGTACGGCATTGAACTGATCTTTGCATTACATTGTTATAGATTGTTAACATCATTGTATTGAGGTGTGTTGTTGTATCGCATGATATATAATAACTAATATAATGCACCAGTCAATTGTAACTTATTTTTGTTTATGTTTATCAATGCATCGGTGTTAGAGTGTACACAGTAACATCGCACTGTCAATAGTAAATTAAATCAGTGCGTATTGTTTACACACTAGCAGGTGCGCGTATGTAAACAAATTAGACTGTGCGGCATAAAAGTTTGTAGTTATCGCGTTTTGATTGCATGTAGTATATGAAAATACAGTACCTCAGTCTAGCTAACAGGGACTGTTTTTCCTTCGTAAATAAACAAAAAAAACATAAATGCGAGTCAAATTAAAGAAACTGAACATACTTAAAACATCGAAATATTAAATTCATTTTAGATGTGTCATAACTTAGTGTTTTTAAACAACCGCAATTGTCATACGTTCAAAACATTAAAATGTGTTTCTTTCAAATAATATCGCTCCTCCCATGTGATTTCTGAAAAAGCTATTAAAAATATAAGTCGCGGACTTCTGTCCGGCGACTAATTATACAGAACCGGGTTAACACACACGTTGATGTTTTACACAGAACAAACAGAGTTGTATTGAGACCTAATATTTTTTCTTCATTCTAATTGCATTGTTTTTACTGATTCGTATGATGTGTGTATGAAATGTTTTCTTAGAAATGGCGACAGGTCGAGCTGCGATAGCGCATTTGGTAACTTGTCAAGCTGTCCGCCTTGCGGTCATAAGTTTGAATTACAGTTCTATCTTTCAGTATTTCCGACAATTGATAACATGCATGACGATCGACGTTAGGTTTCTTCTCATTACACATGTTTAACTGTTTCCAGTTGTCCTTTATGAATGTTAATTTACAGGTATGTTAGATCGACACTTCACAAGCCGTTTTAAAATTAGTTCGATATAAATATATCTTCCTAAACTAAATATATATCTCTGTTTGATAGATAGGTATATCTATATATTTGAAAGATATTTCTCTAAGTCATGAACATAGCTCTATAACTTAGAGATATGTCGCTCTAACTGTGCTAATATTTGAGCGATATCTCGATAAATAAGTTGTATGATGCATAAAACCATGAATGCCTTCACGCTGCACTTCCCATTGGAGAGATGGATAAGGTACTTTAACTCTCTCTGAAATATGCTAAGTACCAGAAGTGATGTGATCTGGAGTGCATTGTGTTGTTGTTGTTGTCGTTGATGATATGGACCACTCAGTAAATGACGTCACATGATGTTTACAGACCAATCAAATTTTACTATTTTACTACAAACACAAAATCCACACCGATATATTAAACGTATATTGTTTATGACAAATATGATGTTAATGGCATTGTCCTTAATACAATTCCCATGTTTTATCAACACATTCGTGTTCCTTATTTTAATATCAGCGTGAGGAAGCACATATAAGAGATAATCTAAAAGAGAGATATCTTACATGATGAGAAGGATATCTCTCTAATTATTTCTTGGTTCATGAATAATTATGTCTCCCCTTAGTCAGTTGTTTCTTTCGACCCTTGAAACGCGGTTAGTTTTATTCGTTCAGCGTTAGACGAGCTCCTGTAGCTCAGTCGGAAGCGATGCAGGCCGTCGATCAAGGTTATGAGTTCGTACCCCAGCTCGGTCAACACTTTTTTTTTTTTATCTTTTACGCATGTTTTTTTTAAAATAGTTTACACAATAATTTGAAGGCATCTTACAAATTGTACATGTAGTACAGAAGACTTAACTAATACACTATCAGACAATGACAAACTTTATGCCCAACCATGACAATGGCGAGAATAATTAACGGACACAGGGAAACGGCTGTTGTCCGAAAAACAGTCACAAAACTGATATAAACTCGTCTGCAAACAGTGATTCAAAAATAGTGACCTTGAATGTGTGTGGTATTGTATCTTACTTTAAGTGTCCCGACTTGTTGTCATATTTATGTAAGTTTGATGTATTTGGTTTATAAGAAACGAACACCAAAGAGATATTGTTCCAGACTATATAGCATATGTGTACAGGTAGAATGAACGGAGATTATTCTACCCCAGTGATAAACGTAAACATTGTAGAACTGAATTTTTTTTTCTTCCAGCTTAGTTTTTGAAAATGTTGTACATTTTAAAATCGACGAATTATGAAACTTTTATTCAGATGTTCACTCACAGTTATATGTCCCGCGAAAAACAACATTATGGCCTCTGTGTAATGTATCGACCTGGATCAGCCTGCGCAGTTCCGCACATACTGATCCGGGCCGACATATTTCGTCTTAGGGGGATAGAGGTATAGATAATGATTTCTGAAACAGAAAATCCACAGGAGGTAAACAGTGTATATCCGAGTAAGCCTGCGCGGCATGCTTCGGCTGATACGGGTTGATACTTAACGCATAGTCCAAAATGTTGGTTTTATCACGGGACGGCGCATATGCTATTCAACAAATTAACAACTCTGTACCTGATAATTACATGTGTGAAAATAAAAACGACAGTAATATAAAAACAAAAGTTTGAGATTGCAAAACAGCGGACTTATTCATTGAAAATTTGACATTAATGATTATTAAAACATTGAAAAAAAACCTCGACGATATAATAGAATGCAGTAAAAGTACACACCATGAACGAGATGACATTGTGTCAGACATTTCAATTTCATTTAGTAATTCATCTTAAACATCATTTGCTTCTCCTCTGACTAGTGGTGGAGTGGTTAAACACTGCACGCTAAAAACGAACTATTTCTCGTTTAATCGAACATGTCATAAAATATGAGAGATATATATCATAACAAAAACACAAAAACATGCCATAAATATAAGACGACATATTTTTACAAAGATTGAAATTATTTTGCGTAGGGAATATGACACCTTTAATTTATATATATACAAATGATTAAGAAAGCTGAAAACTGTAGACCATAAACAATATTTAAATATTATAAATGGCAGAGATAAATAATCTGAGGAAACCACCGCTTTTTCTAGACGATTTTTAAGGCATTAAATGATATATATATATACGTAAAATAACGACGAACCTGCAAATAATGAAAATAAATCAAAGAAGCAGGATATAATGAAATAATACATATATGATTAAGATATATACCAAGTTATATTTTATATGGAATTGGCAGGCAGTTGCTTGTAACATTTGTTATATGGAGTACTGGTGTGAGAAAGTCTGGGAACACGTGGGTATGTGAATAACCGTCGTGAAATGAAACGGAAAATGATAATGACTTAGTTAAGACTCAACTTATCAAATCAAGACAAAGTTGCACCTACGACCAAACTCAATAAGTATGTGTCCGAATGATGTTTTACATTGTTTTACATATAGCTGGGCATTTTAAGATGCCAGCATGGATATAGCGCATATACATACAAATTAACTCTTGACCTTTGACTTTTTTGTCCGGTTTCGTATATCTATTGTTTCAACAGGAAACGTAGTGTCAACTCTTGACTTTTAAACATAGTGTCGTTGTTTCCATGTAATATTCAAAGTACCACTTACGTACATCTAATATCTTCCGCGACAGTATCATTGTGTGTATGCTTCAAGTAAGAGGACAATATAGGAATTGAGTGTGTGTAAAGGCCGCGATTGATATTTATAAAGGTGAAGGCGGACACTGAGAAGTAGAGTAAGTGGTTGTTGTAGTTGCGTCTGAGTCCAGAGTGTGCTTCACCATTTGTATTGTTATCCTCTGCCCAATTATATGGCCCTTTACCTCACATAGACGCTTTATGACGCCTCTGCAGCAGGCGGCTTTTTGAAAACATAGTGACAAAAGAAGAAATTTCTCCTTTTGACACAATGTTTTCCACTTTTAGTCATAGGTTATCCATTCAATTACAGAGATTTTCCATTGTTTGACATAATATGTTCAAAGTCAACTGCTGCAGAATTGTCATATGAGGGAAAGGGTTAATCTTGTTATAGTCATACTGGAAACTGTGACTAGCGACTATATATGATATGAAATAAAAGGGTCATTATAGTATGTATAGAACCATATAGAACCTGGGCAAATTCGCAAGCGAAACTTCGTAATCATGAATAATTCATGAGGTGAAATCCAGGAAACAAATGTTGTGCAATGTTCAGTACGAGGGGTGTTCGGAAAGTACATGTGTCTTGTGTCCAATATTACGACAAAAATCTTCTGCAATTATTATACATTTAGTTGCCCCGCTCACGTTTACATAACGTTGCTATGGTGATAATAACTAGCGTC
>JAUELF010268610.1:0-10980 GCA_031471495.1 Clinocardium nuttallii | reverse complement strand
GATTATATAGTTCATATGTGTTGTACATTAAGTTACCTATGGATTATATAGTTCATATGTGTTGTACATTAAGTTACCTATGGATTATATAGTTCATATGTGTTGTACATTAAGTTACCTATGGATTATATAGTTCATATGTGTTGTACATTAAGTTACCTATGGATTATATAGTTCATATGTGTTGTACATTAAGTTACATATGGATTATATAGTTCATATGTGTTGTACATTAAGTAACCTATATAGTATATAGTTCATATGTGTTGTACATTAAGTTACCTATGGATTATATAGTGCATGCATTACTTCATTTAGCTAGCGAAGGATTATATAGTCCATATGTTTAATATTTTAGTTAAGTTGTCGAATGCTTGTCCATATACGTATAATGTATGTGTGCATGTAGCTACCAATACCTTGCATAGTTCATACTGTAAGTTTGTTTAAATGCATGCCGACTGCTTTCACAGTGTAAGTGTTATGTGATGCATATTTAGCAACCGATTGTTAACATAGTCCTACTTTAAGTTTATTTAGTTGCCGATTGCTCTGATAGTTCATATTTAGCAACCGATTGTTAACATAGTCCTACTTTAAGTTTATTAGTTGCCGATTACTCTGATAGTTCATATTTAGCTAAAGATGGCTGACCTAATTCATATTCTAAGCTGTTGTAGCCGCCGATTGTTTGCACGGTCCAAATGGTGTGTATATGAGAAATGATCCAGCATTACTAGTTACTAATGACGTTCGTAGTTCATACATATGTACGTTTTTAATAACAGATACATGTAGCTAACAACATAGTCTATACGTTAATATAATTTAGCTGCCGATGGCTAACATAGTCCTAAGGTTAAGTAAATTCAGTTACCGATGTCTATAATCGTTACGTTACGTTAATTAAAGTACCGATGAATAGCATAATACATACGTTACGTTTGCGAAAATACCGATGGCTAGCATAATACATAAACTAATTTTATTTAGTTGCCGATGGCTAACATATTCCAGACGTTACGTTTATTTGGTTACCGATTGCTTGATTAATACATGAGTTATATGCACGCATTCTAGATGGAGATCACCAGAGACTCACCACAGCTGGAAACCAAATATATACAATGCAACATCCAAACCGGCCGCCTGTCCACAGAAATATTGTAAAAAATACCTACCAGAAATAAGCTGTCCTGAAAAGGTATAACTTGACAAAATTGACCTTATTCTGACCTTTGTGTAAGGATAAAACAATCGTATAATATTTATAATATTTGAAAACACGCTGTGTCATTTTTTTCACCATGTAGATTTTCTTTAAAACAAAGCCATGCCTATACATGACCCTATTAGCAAAATATATATTCGCACTAAGGTCGGAATTTTAACACATAGAGCACTCGTCACGTGACAGCCGATGCAACCAATCAAATTACAGCTTTTGACTAGGACTCTCGCCGAGTGGTCAGTGGGTTAGGCCAATCGGAATGATTACATACAATGCACCTGCTAATATGTTATAAAAGGTATTTAATCCTTTCCCGCATACAATAAAACTGTAGCAGATGACTTTTGTTGACAGTAACGTGACACATCTCCACAAATGAGACATTTATTGTTAAATAAGAGTTGAAAAAACATTGTGGCATAATGATTTCAAAAGTCGTCTACTGAAGAAGCGTCAAATTGTGTATGTATGAGGGAAGGATACGATTCTTAAGCAAGTACGTGTCGTTGTTTCGTGTGCAATATGGAGATTTATTATTATTATCAATATATCAGCTCTTCCTAAATCACAAATTATAAAAGGGTCGAACCATACGAAAACCGACCATTCAAACTCTGCGAGCAGCATAGGTTAATTCAGATTCGCATGTACCCCGTGCAGTTTTATCAAAATAGTAACTGTTCGCCATCTGGTCAAGGCCTGCAAATGTTTTGGAAGCTTATGAAGCAGCTATGCGTAAAGAACAAGCTAATATAATATGCTATTTGATTGCAAATGCCATACACATTTCCAACATGTAGACGCATCTGAAGCTAAAGACTTTTGAAAGCATTGTTATAAATTCAGAATGTTCTCATGATGTCATGATGAGCAATATCCCCCTTTGCTATTTTTGTTAATATATGAATTATCTCCCCTGTTGATACCTAATGATTTTGTAGGCGACAATTTGATTGGCTGACGTAAAGGTCAATCCGATCTGTTATAGGCAGTCGTCATATCTACAAGCGTTTGCTACTGAAGCGAAGTTTTTATATTTTTTTAATGGAATTGTGCTGCAGTATGTCAATAGGTTTGTTTAAATGTAACATCCACGTTAACTTTTTTCGGGAGAACCTACCAATCTCCTTTGCAGAGAGCCGTCCCTTAAACTCACTTACGTCGATTAAAAATAGAGTGAACACAACATGTAAACAGTGAATTGCATTCAGGGTAAAGATAATTAACAAAAAGAAAGATATATATTATTTATGGATGTTATACACTGTATCTGTGGTGGAGTGAATAGCGCGTCCTTGGGAGTTTTAGAGTTTACAATACACCAAATAAATTCCTTCTTTGTTTCCATGTAAATCGACGAGTTTAAGTCCTCAATTGTCACACTTTCTAAGCGTTGCTCATATAGAACACCATATCTCATTGAAAGGAGTTACCTCTAAGCTCTAAAGCAATCAAAAAAAAGGGGAAGGGGTGAGGAAGGTTGGTTTATTCATGCATTATGCAATGGACCAAATCGGGCCCGGACAAAACCTGTGTTTAGCTTCTTTCTCTAACTTTCACTTGCAAACAAGGTCAAAATACTAAGTGATCAAATAATAAATTATTTCCAGCGCATCCTATACACACTAACAATGAATTCAAACTCAATGTCATATATTCAATACATTCTGGTGATGGAATACACTCATTTCTACGCAAACAAGGTTTATGTAGGGACTATTCTTATTAGCATGACAGCGGATGTATTTTGCGTAATTTGACCTTAATAAGTGGGATACCAGAATTCTATTCCCGTTCGGGTCATTACAATTACTTGTTAAAATGATGGTAGTAATGGCTTCCCTCCTTGGCGCCCAGGGTTGTGGAGATATCATTACTACTGTCTCGCAGGTGTCAGGATAAATACTTTTAAATAGTAAACGCCGTGATATAACTGATAAACAGTTGACAATGGCGTAAAAGCCCATACATGGAAATGTTATGAACCGAATAAAACACCATCTTCTTCGATATAAAACATTTTAACCAGGGTTTGTTTGTTTTTAGGTGTCCGAGGACTGTTTGTACCTGAACGTATGGACACCGAGTGACGCCAACATTAAAACGAAATATCCCGTTATGGTCTACTTACATGGAGGGGCATTCAAGTGGGGACACTCCTCTGCCGAAGTGTATGACGGCCAACATATGGCTTCATCTGGAGAGGTGGTTCTTGTGGTCATCAATTACAGATTAGGTAACAGAAGCAGAACCACTAGTCAATTTATCTTATCTATGTTTGAGTCATTAACGACATGGAGTAATGAGTTCGAAACCAGGCTCGGTCATTAATGTTTTATAAGAATTGATCTGTCATTGTGACTTAACGTGTATTCATTCGTCACCTCCTATGGTCTAAAACGTCTAAAAGGTTAGCAAACAAATAGGACATGAAACTAACCACCGTACCAAAACTTAAATACGGTTTAAAACGAATTTAACTGCCCGGCGTAAAATAACTGAAATACGATTGAAAACGACTTTGATCTCCAATTGATACAGATACCATTAGACAACTCTACACCAGTTGACTACTGAAAACAGTATGTGATCATGAGCTTTTGATGTTGATTGATGTAGTTAAATGTTAAACAAGAGCTGTCGGCGTACAGCACGCTCGACTGTTTTGTGCTTGCCAATAAAACAAAACTTGTTATGGGTGGTACAGAAAACATGACCAAGTACGTTATCATATTATTTATAAGCAAAGTACTTTATAAGTAAAAAAAGAGTCAACTTCTTTACAAAAACGTTTACTGAATTATGCACTCTTGGAGGTAATGATGATAAAAAGATTGTTGTAAGTATTTAAGCTATATCTCTATTTCTTTTTTCTTTTTTTATTTGGCCTGAAAATTCTAAGTCGAAAAAGGGCCACAATTCTTACAAAAGCATGGACAGATATATGTACTCTTGTCTGTTGCTGAAAGTAATGATGGTGAATAAATGATGTAAGTTTCGAAACAATATTTGTAATGGTTTCGAAAAATAGTGATTTGGTACAAAAAACTAAACCAAATTTCTAAGGAAAAAAAGAACCATAAACTTAACCAATGTGTGACACCAACGTCGACGCCGAGGCGATTAGTATAGCTAGCCTTTACTTTGAAAAGTCGTGCTAAAAACCAAATCAGTAAGGCGGTTAATTACGGTTTCAGTTGTCCACTATTCAATATTTTTATCATGCGCGAATTCAGAAATTTTCGTCGGATGCTATCCAGATTCCGATAAGGGGACGACACCTTAAGTCACGTGATTGAGGAACCGTCTTCATGATTTTGTCTCAAAATAACCCGTCCCAACCCCTTTACGCGGTTTATGACCAGTAATTTGTACTTACCAAGACTTTGTCAGAACATATATTGATCTAAATAGTTACCATGTAAAAGAGCTTTTGTATTTCCAGGTCTTTTTGGATTTCTATATACGGGTGAGGGCCCGGACGATTCACACGGCAACTACGGTATCCAAGACCAGAGAATGGCCCTGCAATGGGTACAGGATAACATCTTGTCATTCGGCGGGGATCCGGGCAGGGTAAAATTGTTTCAGAAATGTATCAACGCCGTTATAGTGTCATATATGAGCCTATATTCACATTTAAGCCGTCTCGCGAGAAAACCAACATTGTGGACTCTGCGTAAAGTGTCGACCCTGATCAGCCTAAGCATGCCGCACAGGCATACCCGGATAGACGATATTCGCCTCCTGTATATTTCCTGTTTCATGAATCATTCCTATATACCTCTATCCCTCGGAGACGGAAATGCGCAGGCTGATCTGGTCGATACATTACGCAGATGCCATAATGTTGGTTGTCTCCTGGGGCGGCTCATTTAATCTCTGAAAGTGGACAGTGACGTAGCAACAGTTATACTATTTGCCTTACTTAACACTTTTCACACAATAAATCAGCAGCAGACTACTCTGCAAAACATATTGGCAAACTATTGGAAAATATCTTAAAAGAAAAGTTAAATTATAGTAATAGAGTTGTAATCATTGTGACGCAAGGTGAAATTACCCATCATGAGCAATGTCTCCTTTTGCCAGAATAAATTGAAAAGTCATTTGCAGGTGTAAAAAAGTTAACATGGGCATATAATAATCACTTTCACGGATTGGTTACTCTGTGCATCAATATGATTCATAAATATTTGCCAATAACGTAGGCATGTTACATTTACCATGTCAAACACAGTAAGAGTATGTAGCAGACGACTTGTAATACGTCATTGGCATATATATGGAACATCTCTATAAATGAAAGTATAAGAATTCAACAGAATTGAAATCATCGAATTTCTCTATGTCGTCTGTTCAGATATGTAAATATACAGGACAATGTTAAAGTTGTGACATTGCACGTGAACGACTAAATTTCAGGTCACCATATTTGGACAGAGCGCAGGAGGACAATCTGTTGACATTCATTTAATGTCCCCTAAATCGCAAGGACTTTTTCATCGAGCAATTATTCAGAGCGCACCGTTTGACGTCCCATACAGAAGTAAAGAAGAAGCTCTCGGGGTAACTAACGTCATCAAACTGTTGCTAGGCTGCGCGTTTAGTGGTGCGGAGTGTTTAAGATCCAAAACCATGGACGAGATAGAAGAAGCACAGGAAACGTCCATGTTCACACTAACGTCATCTGAAGTCATCAACTATTTCGAACCCATAGGTCCAATCATAGACGCCAATGACGTACCGTTCCAGCCCTTGGAAGGTGCCCGGCTCGACAAATACGACAATAAAATACCCACAATAATAGGAACCGTTACAGAAGAAGCGAGGTATTTCGTGTACGCAGTGTTAGAGGCGATCCCGTTGCCGTTCCTATTATACGAGAGCGCATTGGCTGTATTACGACCCGACCATTTCTTCGACGTAAGCAGAGAGTACCCTCCCCTGAGTGGGGAGACTGATCTACGGGACACGCTGTGTCAGCTGGGAACGGACTACATGTTTACGTGTTCAGTTAGGAACGCCTCCCGTTATATAACGAAATCAAGCAGTGCGGATATATACAGGTACATTACTTATTCTGTATTACTAACATTATTTAACGAGATATTACATATGCTTCAAATACTCTTAAACGCAGATACGCCGGCGCTCCAATAACATCGCATTTAGGACAATTGTGACCACAAAAGATCCAGATCAAAACGCGCATTTGCGCATTATTATCTTGCTCCATACCGTTTGCCAATTGGTCACAAAAGCGTTCAATGAATTTTTGAAAAACTGAAAAACGACAACTATTTAGATACGATAGTATCTATAGATGCACAGGTATATATGTTGAGTTACACTTTGAATTATTACGCCAAGGTTGGTTTTCCTGGAACAATGACGTCCATATGTAATCCAAATCGTTTTTTCTGTTTTACACTAACCAGTAGTCTATATCTCAATCTCATTCAAACCAGACCTGAACTTCACTCGCGTGTATGTAGATCTGATGACTGCTTATCTCATATTGATCTTTGCGTCAACCAATCAAATTGTTGCTGATCAAATCATTCGGTATAGACAGGTAAGATAATTCGAATAAATAAGCGACGAGTGACAATTGTGGTATCATGCGATTTCATTGAAGATAAAAACCGAGCACATGCTCACAAGTGTATAAGTGCATAATGGAGCCAAGTCGCGATAGCACATGCTCACAAGTGTATAAGTGCATACTGGAGCCAAGTCGCGATAGCACATGCTCACAAGTGTATAAGTGCATAATGGAGCCAAGTCGCGATAGCTCTGTTGGTAGCGATGCGGACTGTTAATCACGTCTCGAGTTCGAATCCTAGCTCGGCCAACATTTTTTCAGACGTTTGACAAAATTTAGTGTGACAAGCGTCTTTAAACAATTGGCTAACGGTCAATGTCGAAAAGTTGCCAGTTGCTTGGAAAGTTGTGTGAAGTGTGGTACAGGTATGAGAAAGTCAGGAGAGACAATGGTAGGTGAACTTTCGACAGTGTTTTGACGGGAAAATGTTGAAAATGGCAGCAAACCTCAATCATTCAAACCATATTGAATTCAAATCGATATTTCTGTTTTACACTGGCATTAGCCTATGTCTGCTCAATCAATATGCCTATGATCGACCGCTAATTTACCGCCAGAAACCAAAGTTGTTATATGTTTCCATGGTATGTTCTCAAATGAGACATGTAATGTAGGCTCATTGGGCAAGACGTTCTACAATGTCATGCTTTCTGTATTATATAATAATTAATTGTTGGTTTAAATGCACATAACAAAGTTCCATTTTTACTTATTTTCAGGTACATATTCGACCATGCCACGGAGCATCCCGGGGCCTGGGGAAATAAGACATATTGTGACGGACATGTGTGCCATTCTGCCGATGTACCGTATGTGTTCGGAAATATGGAAACTAAACAACCTACGGATGAAGAACTGCAATTGTCCAAGTCTCTCGTTTCTTACTGGACGAACTTTGCCCACACCGGTGATCCAAATTCCGGTCCGTCAACGATTGGTCAGTCATGGCCGACCTACGATGCATCCAAGCAGACGACAATGTATTTTGAGACGCCGGACAACAAAGTGGTCGTGGATTATAGAACGGATTATTGCGACTTCTGGGACTCGATGAATTACGATAATTAAAAGATAGCGTTACTGTTTACAAAATATTTCAGTTGTCTGCTTTGAGTTAAAATATGAAACACCCAGGAATTGGTTTGATTTAACCCTTTCCCACATGTAGACACAGTTTAAGGTATCTGCAGCAGAAGACACTTGAAAATATTGAGGCGAATGGAGCAATTTCACCATTTGCACAATGTCTGTCAATGTTTTCATCTCTTTTTGATTTCAATACTTTTATTTATCAAACAATTTCATATTTTAAGTAATTATTTTCAAAGACATTACCTGCATATTTATGAATGTTGTAAAGGGTTAATAGAAATTGTTAGTTTACCAAAGATTTCAGTCATCCGCTTTTAAATAAACTGAGTTAAAATATTACACACTAGAACATTAACGTTTCCTTTTAAAAGAGTTGTGTGTTTGTTCGTTTTAACGGCGTTTTACACAGCGTTCAACAATATTTCAGTCATGTCACGCTTTTTCTGGGTGAATAACCAGTACTGCTGTTAAGCTGATCATTTCAGTCAGTACTCTGAGCACTATGGAGCAGAGGACTAGATAAGAAGGATTGATTGATTGATTTGGGTTTAACGCCGTTTTTAACATTTTCTCAAGTCATATCCCGGCGGCCAGTTCATCTACTCGTGTTTCCTGGTTTTCACACACCAGTAATCCACGCTACAATCTTCCAAAGCAACTGGCTGCTTTCCCACATAGACTTAGCCCATTGGCGGAAGATGAATGACGCATGTCACATTGACGTTTGTCTTGACGTTTGTCAAACGTCAAAAAGAAAGTTGGCCGAGCCGGAGATAAGGAGTAAACTGGTCTGTTTCTTACAATATCTCTCTACATTGAACCCTATGTTAAAGAATGTCTTAATGAGACGATTCTTTTGAGTACCCACAATTATAGAGTTTGATGGTCAAAAAAGTCATTTGTGATGTGAAATATTCTTCTTATCTAGAGCTCTGTTGTAGAGGGATGCTTCTTCTTACTTTTTAAATATTTTGTCTGATTGATTTGTTGTTTTTTTAACGCCAATTTCAACAATTGTTGTTCGATACTTCTGGTACATATAATATATCCAGCGCAAACCTGAGTGGCATTATTAACATTATTCAAGTATTTGGTACAACCCTTTTGGGGATAGAATCCACAACTACTGTGGGGCTTTGGTTTGAACCTATCAGAAATCAAAGACTAGTCTCCCATTCAGAGCTCGAAATTGACTCTCTAACAACTACACAACCGAGGTGGTTTTAAATGGTAATTTAACCCATTCCCTCATACAACAAATCTGCAGCAGACGACTATTAACATATTTTGTCAAAACATAGAAAATCTCTATAATTGAATGGATAACTTATGACAAAAAGTTGAAAACATTGTGTCAAAAGGAGAAATTGCACGTTTTCAAAAAGCCATCTGCTGCAGAGGCGTCAGAAAGCGTTTAAATGAGGGAAAGGGTTAAAGCAGTTTAGGAAAACAATGGATATAAACTGTCATCTTTAGAGTGTTCATGAATTAATTGAAATAAACCAATGATTTAAGGGAGATGAGATGACTCGTTTAAAACTAAATTAAGAGGGTTCTCCCTTTCAATGTTATTTAAAACCAGAATGTGGAGAATTCATAAATTCAAGGGGGCATAACTATGGTGTTCCTATAGAAATCTCAGTCTGACATTTCCTTATGGTGGTTAAATTCTCCCATAGAATTTTAATCATTTCCATCCAACCATACCTTAGTTATAGCTCTGGTTTTGGCGGGGATAATTAAACATGCCGTAACTACTAAAATATTCACCGAGCAGAACCTGAGATCAGCCTCTGCATTAGATATCGTTTCATCAATGGATGCGAACAAATGCTTTCTCTCTGATAAAGACCACTTAACTCTTTCCCACATTCATCAAATCTGCAGCAGACTACTTTCAAAACATTTACTCAATATCTAGAAAATCTCTAGAAATGAAGGTATACTTGCAAAAAAAAAGATGAAAACATTGTGGCAAAAGGAGAAATTGCTTGTACTGAGCAAATTCTCCTTTTGTCAAAATGTTTTAAAAAGGTCTCTGCTGTAGATGCATCAAAATGCTTCTTTAGGTGGGAAAGGGTTAAGTAAAGTAAAATTACTCAAGATGAGTAATATTTGTCCCTTCCCTTTCCCATCATGATTTCATTTTACTGAAATTTAAGTCCAAACTGTCCAACTGTTAAGTTTCAAAGCAAATGATATCAGATGATGCTTCAAGTTTAAATCAGTGACTTACTTGAATTCCTCAAACTGTAGGTTACCATCAGCGTTGCTATCATAATACCTGAAGATGTACCGACATCTCATTTCAGCTGGCATCCCACCGTGTTGAGTGCTGGGCTCCATAGCACCCAATCCAAGAATGATGTCTTTACAGGACAAAAACCTTCTTTTGTGGACATCGAAAGCCCTGGGGAAAAATACAAAGTTATGTTTACTGTTAACCCGGTATCGGTAAATATGCCCAACATTAGATGACACGGCTAACCCATTGGATATATTATTATTTTAACCCTTTTTCCCATACACATTCTTTCTGACGCCTCTGCAGCAGAATACTTTTGAAGTAATTGTGACAAAAAGAAGAAGTTACTCATAATAAGCAATTTCTCAATTTGCTACATTATTTTGATCTGTACTCAATTTGTTACAGACAGCATTAATTTTGATCCTTCTGAAATGATGGTGGCCTTGTAAAAATCACCCGAGCTAATAACAATACTTAACCCTTTCTGACGATTTGAAAGCAGATGACTATTGTAAACAGTGTGACAAAAGAAGAAATTGTTCAAAACTAGAAGAAACTGTGAGTGAACTCACAAAAGGATACCCCCCTTCCCGCGCTTAATAGACAGACGGATGGACAGGGATAATCTTACTTCATGCACATCCTCAGATTGTGTACTGCAACTGTGTGAAGCTTCATCAGAATCGGTCCAACCGTTAAGGAGGAGTTGCGCTTACAAGTATATGGACAGACAGGGATAATCTTACTTCATGCACATCCTCAGGTTGTGTACTGCAACTGTGTAAAGTTTCATCAGAATCG
>JAUELF010268599.1:0-10981 GCA_031471495.1 Clinocardium nuttallii | reverse complement strand
TAAAATAAAATCTTATTTGACTGCCCCAGTCAAATAAGAAATATTGATTTTAAAGTGATAAAACAATATTGATATAAAGTATATACTGGCTGGAACTAAAACTTATTCTTAGTCTTTTTATGTATATATTCCAAAGATATACGTTTCGTTGACATATAAAATGATGATTTTGAAAGGGAATATAACTTTAAATGAAAGTTTAGTTCTAGAATATAATTGAAAACATTGGGACAAAAGGGGTAATTTTTCTGTTTGCCACAGTAATTTAGAAATACACTGTCGCAGAGGCGTCAGAAAGCATCTGTTTGTGGAAAAGAGTTAATGCTAGCAGATAATGAAGACCCTGTTGAAACATGCACGTATTTACGTCCCTGGTTGAAACAATGGCGCGTGCACATGCTCCTCTGGGCCTGCAATGTTACAATCATCAAACAGGACCACATTTTGCTCAATTTGGTTAACCCTTTTCCCACATACAAACGTATCTGCAGCAGACAATTTCTGAAAGCATCGTTACAAACGGAGAAATTGCTCATGATGAGCATTTTCTCCTCTTGCTGCCATGTTTTAAAATCTCTTGAATAATTAAACACTTATTTATGGAGATTTTTTACGTTTTTGCCAACATGTTTTCAAAGTCGTCTTCTGCTTAATTGTTGTATTTGGGAAAGGGTTTATCATTTTATGAATGGCATTTGAGTTTGACACCAACTGTTCCTTTAACTTCAGGTTCCACAACTCAGGAGAACTACTGCCAGCTGAAGGGATCACCAACAGATGACAAACAGTATGTACACATATGCTCCAGCTGTGCCGCAACGACTCAATTGCCGGAAGATTTCTTTCCCCGCTATATTAATGAAGTGGTGTGTAAAACCGGGGATACTGATTGTTTTAAAATAGGAGACACAGGTCAGTATACAACTTGTCGATTTTATATTTAAATAGTGTACTCTAGAAGTTGTCATCTCTGTAACGTTTCGCTATCGATAACAGTAGATTTAACGAGAATACCAGTCATCTCTGTAACGTTTCGCTATCGATAACAGTAGATTTAACGAGAATACCAGTCATGTTCTGCTAACAAATATGACCTATAAGCAGCTAATCATGGCTACTGTAGTAATTTGAAAATAAAGTTATACCTTTACAAGGTAATGTCTGGAAAGTTCTCATTTTTAACCGTTGGCCTGAGATATGACCGTGACCTTATAGCCAGTCCCTGGACAGCCATGACTGTGAAGTGTAACAACTACATTTGTATTTAACAACTGGCTTATAGACATGCACAAGATCAGACTAAGATTGTTTTGGAGAAACACACGTGTTGCCTGCCAATATGTCAGTAAGTGAAAGCATAGCAGATGTTAAGCATAGCAGATGTTAAGCATAGCAGCTGTAAACCATATCAGATGTTAAGCATAGCAGATCATAGCAGATGTAAAGCATAGCAGATGTAAAGCATTGCAGATGTAAAGCATAGCATATGTAAAACATAGCAGATGTAAAGCATAGCAGATGTAAAGCATTGCAGATGTTAAGCACAACATATGTTAAACATAGCAGATGTAGAGTTATAGCATATATTAAACCTAGCAGATGTTAAACATGGTAGATATTAAACCTAGCAGATGTAAATCATTGCAGATGTTAAACACAATAGCAGATGTAGAGCAAAGCATATATTAAACATAGCAGATGTTAAGCACAACAGGTTTATGACAACAATTGATCGCTATCGGTCTCTGCCAAGAAAGGCAATTCAAAACTCATATTAGGACAGGTACCCTATATGGTATATAAACCAAAATATCTACATACATGTACATATATTTCAGTCCATGGACGATGCAAACAGCGTTACTTTACATTAAACATGCTCAGAAAATCCAAGAGCCATTGCATGGTGATGATGCACAATGGTGAGAGCCTCGTTTTGGATAACTGGGAGCTCGTACCGAAGAGAATCCGCGTCTCGTGCGAATGTACCATCAACAAACTGTCCTTTCTAAAACCATACGTGGCGCAGGATGCAGCTACCGTGGGGTAGTGGTCTTTTGATTGTGTTTTCTTTAACCCTTGCCCTCATATAGAAGCTTTCTGACGCAGACGGATCTTTGAAAACATAGTGACAAAAGAAGAAAATGCTCAAAACAAGCAATTTCTCCTTTTGTCGCAATGTTTTCCACTATTAGTCATAGGTTGTCCATTTAATTATACAGATTTCCTATTTTTTGACAAATTATGTTCAAAGTCGTCAGCTGCAGCATTGTCATATGAGGGAAAAGTTTAACAAACATTCCCTTAACAAACAGAGGATTTTACAGATTTTGACATTCATGATAAAACAGAATCGTTGTCTAATATGTATTAGTGAATATCCTGATCTGACAGGGCAGCGGGCCAGGTAGATCTGAATCTCTAATGTACCAAAATCTGACATGGAAAGTAAATGACAGTACATGTACCAGGTTCTGTTTATCAGGTCAACATGATACGCATAAATATCTTCATTGTTTAGAAACTGACCTTTCATTCTTGGTTCATAATTGAATAAAGAAACGCCAAACAAAATGCAAATTTAAATTGCCAGTGAATATTTAAAATGTGCAAGCTTAAAGTTAGAACAAAACTTTATCAACAATCATTTCTTTTATGAAAGCAAAGTTTACACCCAGTTGGATTTTACTATATTTGCTATTTTACAATCTCTTGGACATTTGAATTTAAGTGAACACAAATTAAATAATGAAACTAAAATAAAAGATATTGCTTCTTCATAATTGTTATCTCTTTTAATATTAACCCTTAACCTTAACCTTAACCTGTGACATACAGACGCGTTCTGATGCCACTATGCCAGTGACTTGGTAAAAAGAGAAATTACTCATAGTGAGCAATTTTTTCTTTTGCCAAAATTAGTTCAGGCTTTTTTTACATAATACTTTCATAGAGACTGCTGCAGATTTGTTGAATGTGGGAATCGGTTACCAGATGAGTCTGTTGTTATTTGATAACATCTGCAGCACATGATATTAAAAACATTGTCGGAAAAGGAGAACACTGCTCATAATTAGTATCATTTCCTTTTCCAAAAATGTTTTTCAGATGTATCAAAATTATAATTTTTCATGTGACAATAAATTCCTCAGATGACTGAAACGCAATTCTAATTGTTTCATGAACCTGTGTTACTCCAAAGATGCATTAATTTTGAGGCATTTCTTGAACTGTTTGACTCCAAAGATACAGTTATTTTGAGTTATTACTTGAACTGTTTGACTCCAAGAATGCAGTAATTTTGAGTTATTTCATGAACTTTTGACCCAAAGATGCAGTCATTTTGAGTTATTTCATGAACTGTTCGACTCCAAAGATGCAGTAATTTAGAGTTATTTCATGAACCTATGCGACTCCAAAGATGCAGTAATTTAGAGTTATTTCATGAACCTATGCGACTCAAAAGATGCAGTAATTTTGAGTTATTTAGTGTACCTGTGTGACAAAAAATAATGCAGTTATTTTGAGTAATTTTGTGAACCTGTGCGACTTCAAAGATGCAGTAATTTGCAGTTATTTCACAACTCTAAAGATGCAGTAATTTAGAGTTATTTCATGAACCTGTGCGACTCCAATGCAGTAATTTCTTTAGTCATTTCAATTTGGATTTATTTCATGACTCCAAGGATGCAATCATATAGTTATTTCATGAACCTGTGCATCTCCAAAGATGTAGTCATTTAGAGTTATTTCATGAACCGCTGCAACTCCAAATGCAGTAATTTGGAGTTATTTCATGAACCTGTGATCCTCCAAAGATGCAGTAATTTGGATTATTTCATGAACCGCTGCGACTCCAAAGATGCAGTTATTTAGAGTTATTACATGAACCTGTGGGAGTCTAAAGATGCAGTAATTTCATGAACCAGTGCCCTAAACAATACATGTATAACACTGACAACGTTCTCAGTGCTCAAAACAGGACCTTTGACTTTCGTTAATTGTTTGCCGAGCCCCAGTAGCTCAGTCAGTAGCGAAGTGAGCTGTCAATCCAGGGGTTTTAGGTTCGAAGCTTGACCAACTTTCTTTCTAAAGTTTGACAAAATCAATTCGACATGCGTTATCGTCTTCCAGCAATGGGCTAAGTCTATGTGGAAAAGCAGCCAGTTGCCTGGGAAGATTGTCGTGTGGAGTACTGATGTGAGAAAACCAGGAAGTATATTAGTAGGTGAACTGGCCGCCGTGATTTGACTGAGAAATTGTTAAAAACAGCTTTAAATCCCAATAAATCAATTAATAAAATTGTTTATTGTTTCTTACCAATCAGATACTTGAGCACGACTCCATATACAGAGAATAATTAAATAAGTTTGGAGCTTTTTAACTGCCTCTTTAACTTTTTACTATTTTTAAAAGTCCCTTTTTTATTAATTGGAAATCATCTGATAATAAATTTGTAAGACATTGAAAACTCAACTTTGTAATTATATTTCAGTCCCTTTGCTTGTTTCATAGGTTTGTCACACCAGTACCCCATACATATTTCTTCCCCTGGCTATTTTCCCACTATTTAGCCAATTGGTTGAACAAGAATAATGCTAGTCACTATGAATCGAAAAGACGCTTCTCTCAACATTTATATAATGGTGTTCCGGGGCAAGTTACCAGATCTACTGGTCCATTTATACTGACATAAACCTGCAACCCTCAGCACCAAGAAGGGCAGCCATTACTACCATGTTGGTATGACCCTCATCATAAGGAACAAATGGCCATGGTCGACACTGGAACTGCCATTCAAATAATTTATGAACATGAGACATGAGAACATGAACCTGCAAATAAGCAACATGTTTACTTCCTTAACCCTTTGCCTCATATGACAATTATGTAGCTGACAAACATATTTTGTCAAAAATGGAAAATCTCTATAATTGAATGGATAACCTATTTACTATAAGTGGAAATCATTGTGGCAAAAGGAGAAATTGCTCATCTTGAGCAATTTCTTCATTTGTCACTATGTTTTCAAAAAGCCGTCTGCTGCAGAGGCGTCAGAAAGCGTCTATATGAGGGTAAGTGTTAAAGCTAGTAATGGCTAGTATCGACAGTAAAATGGATGTGTAAGTTATATTGGGGGTAAGGGTCTAACAACTAGACAGACCGACACCTTTCCGCCGGGCGATGTGTTGCATTTCATATCAAACTTGACAACCATCACGGCAATGATCGTTCCTTCGCGTGAGCGTACCTTCACGAAGCTCCCATCGGCGTCCCTATCAATTATGTATCTGTAATACGTTGTGCCCTATTGCAACATAGAAGTATTTGAATTTCCCACAAAGCATGCCTGCTAAATCCTGACACAATACAGTGTTTATTTGATCAATTGGGATTTAACGGCGTTTTCAACAATCTTCCAATCATATCACGGCTGAAAGTTCACATAGTCATGCGTTTCCTGTCTATATCACGCATGTACGCCACATAAAAGTATATCCGAGCAACTGGCTGCTTTTCCACATATACTATGAGCCCATTGGTGGGTGACGATCACAGTGACTTTTATCAAACGTAGGAAGGAATTTTGGCCGAGCTGGGTACGAACTCACAACCCCTAGATTGACAGCCCGCGTCGTTACTGACTGAGCTACCAGGTCTCGGCTGTAAACAACGGTTGGAAGGATGTAAGAGTCGCCAATTAATGTTGCTCAATTTATAATTTATTTGATAGTTTGTGTTGTAGAGAGCATGTAATACATAAAACCTTTATCTGTCTTTATTCCATATAATATTAAATGAAGATTAAGACTTCTAACTGGAAAACATCTCAAAAAGGGTATGCAAATGCTGTGCAATGTACTCCAAATAAATACTGACATATTGATATACGAATACTGATCAAGACATATCTCTAAATATAGACATAATAAGATTATAAAGGTTCGCCCTATCACATCACATAATATATAGGTCACATTGTGAGGTTCAATTTGTGTTTACCATTTTGTTATGATGCCCATGATGATTGATCCCAAGGAAGGAATTGAAAAGGAGATGCGGATTTGTATCTCCTCAAATTAGACATGGTATCCTGACACCAGAGTATTAAACTGATGTAATAGTAACCATAAGAGAACCACAGTTTAATACAACAACAGTTGAGACGTCTCGCGAGAAAACCAACATTATGGACGCTGCGTACATTGTCGACCCTGATCCGCCTTAGCATACCGCACAGGCTTACCCAGACAGACACGTGTCCCCTCCTGTTGATTTTCTGTTCCAGGAAGCATTACTCTATACCTCTATTCCCCTGAGACGGAATGTGTCGGCCCGGATCAGTCTGCGCGGACAGCGCATCCTGATCTGATCGATACATTACGCAGATACTATAAAGTTTGTTTTCTCGAGGGACGGCTCAGTTTGTTTAATCTTGTGCTAGTTGTATAATACTGGTCACGTCATACGGTAGATCATAGTTGTTATGTATTTTGGGAAGACGTGTTTTATAATTATTCATTGCATTTTGACAATCCGTGGTTTCATTACTGCTGCAAACGATTAAGTCAATGCAGTTTTTGTCATTTATAAGATAAATATTCTTGCACAAAAATAGTGTACCTTCTGTCTGGATACTCTGAGAAACGAATACAAACAGGACGTTTACACGTGAGTTTAAAAAATGAACCTTTCTGTACGCCAATAAAATTATGACCCCCTCCCCGGTGATGTAGTGGTAGTGCGTCCGCTTCGGGTGTGGGAGTTTGCGGGTTCGATCCCCGGCCGGGCCATACGTAATACTTTATACAAATGGAAGTAATGGCTGCCTCCTTTCGCTCTCCGGGTTGCGGACATGGCAGCATCACCCCGCAACCCTGAAAGCAATTTACTACAATGTTTAAGGTATTTGGTATGACCCAGCCGTGGATTGAGCCCGCGACCTATCACACCCTTAGCGGACGCTCTACCACTTCACCAGCGATGCGGTTCCCGAAAGAATGACGCAGTTGGTTATTTAATGCCTTTGATGCCACACGAACGACGTATCCATACTATGGCCTTACACAACGATGAAAAAAAATCGAGTTAATACCTTACGCATATAAGTTTACATTGAAATATTTGGATAAAATAAATGTTGGACAAATATCGTTGACTTAGAGAAACGCGGAAAAACGATATACAGGAAAAACGTTATAATACCCAAACTTTCAAAACCCAAATGCCCACATGTACTAGACAGAATTTATCCTTGTACATACTGTTTAAAACATAACAGTTTAGTATACATTTGTTGTGTTCAGTAACACCAACAATACATTGTTTTATGAGACTGTTGTTGTTATATTTGCGCTGTGTACTATGTGCAAATAACATTTGTTGGTCTTCATATATTTAAATGTAATCTGATATGTCACGAATGAATATTTAAATGCATGTTAAGCACGTGTAGACTTGACGATACCCTCATGTTGTCAATCAATAACCCATGTCATTTTCACCGAGTTTTGAATAAGTTCACAGACCCTGTAGGCTAAGCCAATTGACCTTTTCTGGATAACTCGTAATGAGTTTATCAGCGGCCGTAATGATACCATCACAAACCTCGGAGGCGGAGAGGGGACCAGTTCAAACGATAAATGTAAACATGCCAACATTTTCATTTGACGGCATAGAAATCACGAACTAAACAATCGCCTTGTATTAACAGAAACATGTTATACCATAATCCCGTTTGTTTTGTTTTGGATCAGATAAAAACGCATGTTTAAAAAAGACCAGGTCTAAGATTGCGTTTGAGGGGAAGTCAACTTTGATTTGTTGGGGTTTTACGCCATTTTCAAAATTTTATTCCAGTTATATCACGGCGATAGTTTACATATTCATGATCCCTGGGTAAACAAACCAGTACTAGGCTAGAAAATGTGCCTTGCCAAAGGACATTTCACCATGACCGTAGTGCCGCGACTTAGGATCGAACCCGGGACACCCGGTTTCAAATCGCCGACGCTAACCACTTGACCACGGCGGATTCCTGGATCAGATGAAAACGCATGTTTAAAAAAGATCAGGTCCAAGATTGCGTTTTAGGGGAGTCAACTTTGGAGATTTTTAGACGCCATCTGCTGATTACTGATTAAAGTCTTTCAGCATACATCGAGAAATATCAATGTCCGTTGCAATTAACAGACACTACGGTCGAACAATGTCTGTACCATATCAAAATACCTCCCATATTAACTTACTTATTCTTCTGTCGGCATGCACTAAGCGTTAAAGTAAAAAACAAAAACAAAATTAACAAACCTCATTGAAAATATATTTGCATTACAATTATTGGTTGTTTGAGTGTTTGGTGTTTGTCGCCGCTTTCAACATTGCTCAGTTATAGCACGGCGTTTCCTACAGTACTACTTGTCCATTTATCCTGACAACAGCCAGTCAGTCGTAATAATAACCCCGCAACTCTGAGCGCCAAGGAGGAACCCCCTCCCACATTTCAACTTAATATGGGCCATTGAAATATCAATGCATCCGTACAGTCTGATCCATATATTCACTGTTCACATATTTCTTACAGCAGCTGGTCAAAATCGCCTATCATCTTTTAAAAATGGTAATGGTACCGTACGTAATTGCAATATGACGTGACATCATTGAAATATAGTAGTAGTCGGGCGTGGTTCAAACGCCAATCATAAATTTTATTTCGTGTGTAAATTGTGTTATTTGGTTATCTACATTGTAAACTATATAATTTTGTATATTTTTCTTTATTTCGTCTTAAAATGTATCCATGATATACATGTATAATAACAGGAAAATTATGTTGCAGTAGCCATACAGGTTTTAGTATTGTCTTCTCGGGGCGTGACCAATTTGGCATACCGCGTGACCTCAGGTCTCGCGCGATATCAAGTGTCCACGCCCCTCGTAGTACAATACTTAACCATGTATCGCTTCTGTAACATCATATATGCATCATATCTGCATCTGTTATTTTCTCAAGAATATAGAACACATAATTCATCTATATTAAGTTTAAACAAATACACATTTAAGAGTGATGATTTCAAATAACGACCCGATTACATGGTCACGTTCCATACAGTTACAGCTATGATTGAATATACATTGACTCAAATGAAGCTCACGATTTAAACGAAATTGTTTTAATGTAAATGCTTCTTTATTTCATTTTGTATTTGCTAATGTCTCCCCGGAAAAAATATATGGCCCAAAATCTCAATATAACCCCGAGTACTGAACTGTAAGACCCATTCAACTCACATAATTCACTTTAGAGTGGTCGTCTTAATGATACCGTAACAGAGCTTCAGGCGTTTTAGTAGCGTTTTAGTGATGAGGTCAAACACGCAAAAAGTTCATTTTGCTGTTATTGAAAATACATATTCCCAGAATTGCCCCCGGAGGATCGCAACGTGAATATAAACATGTCAGTCACAGTCTTGCGAGTCAATAAATCATTAAAGTCGTAAACAAAAAGCTACTTTGTTTTTGACGATATTGATGCTATCAAATTAGGGTAAATGAGTCATTCTTAGGCAGTTCATCGGTTCAGAAAAAAGTTCTATTCATTAGGAAAGCATCACTATTTACGTATTGACTCAAATCGGAAGGTTTTCTTCTGACTGATTGTTAAAGTAGTACGCCGTTTTCGTCAGAATTTAAACACATGAATGACTAGATAATAACATAGAGGAAACATGTAGTTGCACACTTTATAAGTCCTTCTCATTCACAAGAAATCCACACCAGACGACATTGAAAACCATCCAGGCACACTTATGGAAAATACCTATGAATAAAATGCTAAACGTTCAAACTAAGCGTTGAACAAATTGAAACTAAAGAAGAAAATACCCAATATCATGAGCAATTTCCCCATTCTTCCACGTTGGTTTCAGGTTTGCGGTAGATATCCGGGAGAGCATGGAGGTACGGTCACGCAAATATACCATTATTGTCGTAGGGAACGTCAGGTTTGATACGCACTATAACGAATCGCGTTGTAACAAGGTGTCCGTGGGTTAGACTAGCATCCCTTATACCTCAATGATACCATTTCCGTGGATATTGAATATATAAGGCTTATAACAGATCGAGATATATCGAATGACTGGTGCTTTAATCAGATATAAAACACATTGCTCAGATTATCATTGTGTTTACGACTTACATTTACTTATTAAATACGCACACGAATGATGCATGTTATGTTCGTGAATTGAAAACAGAACATAATCCAATTGATGAATGCACTTCTGGCGTATATACTTCCGACATATTGCAACTTTTATAACGACGCGTCCCATACCTGTTTGATGGGAGTGTTGGCACGAATCATTCCAAAGGCACGAGCGCGTTCTGCAATGCTCATTCTCGCCATATTTAATGTTTTTCAAATTCCTACCGAATACGACAAACTATGCCGTGCACGAGGAACGCGAGCACATACGCTATGTTCGTATATACCGTTCCACATGGATGATTAAGTACATGAATACTTGTTTTCCTTTTCTGTAAATCGATAGATTGGTGTGTACAATACTCAAATAACCAAACTTTAGATTTATTGATTAAAAATGTGGCATAATATCATATTTTATATAATGGCCAATTAGAAATTCGTCGAAGTGTATGTGTTTTGCCACGTTGTTCGGGCTGAGCGTTGATTGGTGAAGTCAGTAATGAAAGAACGATTTAGAAAACGCAGTCAGGACAGGATAGCTTCCCCCACCCACCCAACCCCAAAACCACCGAGTGCAATTTGAGAATAAGGGCCTTTTTATTTTTCAGAATTGATGATAATCACGGTTTAGACAATTTCAGGCTCATGTTTCTGGTAGTATGTATACATCCATTTCTACGCAAAACAAACATTTTTTAATGGACCATTAAGCCAGTCCGCGGATTTTTTTTTTTGGGGGGGGGGGGGGGGGGGGGGCTAATTTTA